>PVIW01001276.1:0-215948 GCA_004026585.1 Noctilio leporinus | reverse complement strand
AGCTTCACCTCAAGGAGCGGATGGGGGCGCTGGAGGAGAAGGTGCACCCCAAGCCAGCACTCCCATAACTCTACGTCCTGGACCACCTTCTTGCGGGAATCCCTGGGCCCCAGATATTGCCCCTGGACCCATGACCTGAGATGTCCCAAAGCTGGGCGTTCCCAGTCTGACACACTTCCCTGCTGGACTGCAGGGAGCTCCCTTTACCCTAAACAGACCAAGAGCTAGATTCTGAGGCACCCATACCCTGAGTTCTTGGCTTTTCTCCAAGCCTCTATGCTGTGGATCCTCCGGCTGAACCCTCTGATTACACAGTTCATGGAATTCTGGGGCTCCCAGGGACTCCTCTACCCAGCCACATTTTTGGGCCCACAACCACCATGCTGTTTAGCTCACCATCAGTCTGACGTCACCGCCCACCCTTCCCCAGGGTCCTCTCAGGTCCCCAGAGCATTGCCCCTTTCAGGTCCCCCGGCTCACTGCACCCCTGTCCCCCACAGAACTCACTGAGTGAGGAGATTGCCAACATGAAGAAGCTTCAGGACGAGCTGCTGCTCAACAAAGTAGGGAGGGCCTGAAGGGGGAGGACCAGGGCAATGGGGCAGGCATGGGGGTTGCTGTCAGAATCATGTGGGAAGGGCTGTTCCTTTGGGCACCATCTGATCTAACGCCTCTCTTCCACTCCCCACAGGAGCAGCTCTTGGCGGAGATGGAGCGGATGCAGATGGAGATTGACCAGCTGCGGGGGAGGCCACCATCCTCCTACTCCAGGTGCAGTAGCCCTCCTGTCCCACCACTACCCATGGACCCCCTTGTCCCCCAGGTCTCCCCTACCCCCACTGCCACTGATCTTCTATTATTATTTTTTTAATTTAAAAAATGTATTTCAAATCACCATTATAGACCATAAAATCCTGGCCTTTTTGAGTAGTTTTGAGATGAGGAGCTGCAAGGAATTAGGATTTATTTGTCTAAACATTTAAGGGAATGAGTTTGAGTTAAGTAGAAATAAAGTAAAACTCAGCTGCAATTAATAGTCAGAAGAACCCTTTCACAATGGAACTGGTCCTTGGTTGTCAGCAGTTGCTAATTTTTTTTTTTAAGACTTTATTTATTTTCAGAGAGAGGGGAAGGGAGAGAGAGAGTGAGGGGGAGAAACGTGTGGTTGCTTCTCACATGCCCTCAAGTGAGAACTCAGCCTGTGACCTAGGCATATGCCCTGGCTGGGAATCGAACCGGAGACCCTTTGGTTCACATAATGGCACTCAATCCACTGAGCCGCACCAGCCAGGGCAGCAAGTTGCTAATTTTTAATCAGGAGAAATGTCAGCAACAGGATAGATTCTCTGGTGAGTGACTTGCAGAACTGATCAGCCAGGAGGCTTGAAATCTGGCTGGTGGCTCAGCCCATGGTCAAGATCTAAAGGGTGAACAGTGGACTGCAAATATCTTTCACCCCTTTACCAAAATCTCTTGGATGTTTTCCTTAAACTGGGGACCTCTTATTTTTTTGACCCCTAACTTCATGACCACTGACTACAGCTCCTTTTTCCTGACCTTTGACTTCAGATCCTTCCCTTGGTTCCCTGACCCCACAACCTTCCCCATGACCCCTTATCTCTGTTTTCTTTTCCTGACCCCTTGGTTTCTGACTGTCCTCTCCTGGATCACAGGTCTCTCCCTGGCAGTGCCTTGGAGCTCCGTTATTCCCAGGCACCTACACTACCTTCTGGCACCCACCTGGACCCCTACGTGGCTGGTAGTGGCCGAGCCAGCAAGAGGAGCCGCTGGTCAGGAGTCAAGGATGAGCCCTCCAAGGTCAGCAGCCACTTGGGGGGCCTGGACTGAGCAGGGATTGGGATGGTGACAGTGGGAAAGGAGGTCTGTCACACAGGGCTCTAGAAGGGGGCTGGTCTCCTGGACCCACACTGCCTTCTCTCCTTCTCCCACAACTCTATCACCGCCACTTGCCTGGATGTCTCTTCATGTGGAAATCATGCTGCCTGGTGAGAACCTTAGGGGGGTGGTGGGGTGGGGAGAGGGCTGGGCCTGGGGGATGGTGGGCGGGACATAGAACCTAGAACGGTTGGGCTTAAGTGAAGAAAGTAAGTGGGTTGGGTCATCAGAAACTGAAGTTGGTGGGGAGGTCCTCAGTGAGAGTGGAGTGGTCAAGAAAGGGACCCATCAAGAGAAAACTGAGCTGGAAAACGTGGGGAATGGGTCGCATGGTGAGGGCTGTCAGTGTCAGGAACGGTGGGCAGGGTCACGGAGGGTGGGTGATGTCATGGAGGGTGGGCAACCCAGGGCCTACCTTGGCCTCCGCCCACCTGGGGTCCCTCTGTCTCCACACAGAGACAGGAGTGGGAGCGATCTGCCCCTGCGGGCTCCATGCCACCCCCATTTCCTGGGGAGCTGGACGGCTCCGATGAGGAGGAGGCAGAGGGGATGTTTGGGGCTGAGCTGCTGTCCCCCAGCGGGCAGGCCGATGTGCAGACTTTGGCCATCATGCTGCAGGAGCAGCTGGAAGCCATCAACAAGGAGATCAAGTGAGCTCAGCCCCACCCTGCTCCCCTGCCCTGCCTGGGCTGACCCCACAGCCCCTCTGACTGTGCAGTCTGATGTGAAGGCCAGAGCCCACCCCCTCTTCCACCATTTCAAGAAATTCCCCCAGCCCAGCACTCTTTCAGTATCCAGGAATCCCCCAGGGTACACCAAGAAATCTCCTATGAGAGATACACTTGTTTATTATATATAATATATGCATATATATTATATGTGTATATGTGCATATACACATATAATGTGTGTGCACATTGTACATATTACATATGTATATGTTATACATATAATACATACATATTATGTGTGTGTGTGTGTATTTCCCCCTTGGTCAGTACTCACAATTTCCCAATACAGCAAAGATTGCACCCCCAAATACCAAAATTCTCAACCAGTACATCAATAATATCAATAATTCTCTAGCATACTATGGATTTCATAGCTTCATACAACCAGTAACCAGAAACTCCTGGCACCCCAAGATTCTCAACACAAGCAGCCCATTCCAAAACACCAAGACTGTCACTGTAACACATCAAGACAGCACCTCTCCATACCAAGCTTTTTTATTTAATATCACAAGAATCTCAAATTTATTAAGAATCACCCATCCTATAAAGTACACTCTGATTGCCCAGCACCTGCCTTATTTAGCAATTCTCTAATAACACACCATCCCTGGGCTCCCGCAAGTATACCAGCATGAGACCACCTTCCATTCAAACTTTTTGGGATGTGAGTCATCGACCGACACATACCAGGACCTTCCCAGATCCTAGGTTGATCTCAGAATCCCAGATCTCAGAATCCCAGATCACAGACCTTGCTGTTTTGTTTTTTTTTTTAAATTTTATTGTTGTTGTATTACATTCATCCCCTTTTTGCTCCCCTCTGTCCCCCCCCCTTTTTTTTTTTAAGATTTTATTTCATTATTTTTAGAAAGAGGGGAAGGGAGAGAGGCAGAGAGGGAGAGAAACATCAATGCATGGTTGCGTTTCACTTGCCTCCAGCCACAGACCTGACTGGAGACCTGGCTTGCAACCTGGTTATATGCCCTGGCTGGAGAATTGAACCTGCAAGAACCTTTGGGTTCGCAGTCCGGCGCCTTATCTGCTACCAGCCAGGGCCAGCTGTGGTTTTTTTTTAAAAAAACTTTTACTGGGAGGGAGGGAGAGAGAGAGCGAGAGAGATTGAGATTAACCACTGATTTGTTGTTCCACTTATTGATGCATTCATTGTTTATGTGCCCTGACCAGGAATCGAACCCACAACCTTGGCATATTGGGACAATGCTCTACCCAACTGAGCTCTCTGGCCAGGGCCTGATTTTGCTCTTGATGTCCTCCTTGGAACCTGACCTCTTGCCCACAAAAATTCCTATATGATTTTCCAGAACCACTTGGTTACACAGGGTTACCCTGATGCAGACCCTGATCAACCTCCGTAATCTACTTCCGTGACCTCCTGAGCCTGCCTTGACCCTCCAACTCCCCTTGAACCTGTGAGGCCACCATGAGTCCACCAAGACCTTCTAACCGCATTATGTCTTCCTCAGAATTCTTGTCACCTCCCCAAACTCTCTGGCCCTGTAGGATCCCTAGGCTCCCTCTCCCGCTGTCTGCCTCCATCCTCTCACCTGTCTCCCTTGTTCCTTCTCAGGCTGATCCAGGAGGAAAAGGAGACGACAGAACAAAGGGCAGAGGAGCTGGAGAGCCGGGTGTCCAGCTCTGGCCTGGACTCGCTGGGTCGCTACCGCAGTAGCTGCTCACTGCCCCCCTCCCTCACCACCTCTACCCTTGCCAGCCCCTCTCCTCCCAGCTCTGGCCACTCAACACCCCGCCTCGCACCCCCTAGTCCTGCCCGTGAAGGCACCGACAAAGCTGTGAGTGTTCCGCCTCCTCGGCTTGGTGGGGTGGGTAGCAGGGGTCCTCGACAGACAGCAACAGTAACTCCTCACCAGTGGGTTTCAAAAGCAACCTTAGCTTTTGCTAAACATTCCAACTCAAAGGGCAAAGGGAAGGCTGAGCACTGTGTGCCTGAACCCCAACTGGTACTTTAGTTAGACCGGGTCTACCGTTAGCAGTTCTACGCATCGAGTTTCTGCATAGGATTTTTTAAAAAAGTCTCTGTGACTAAATGTACATTTGAGAACTACCATTAGATTATCAGAGTCGACCTGTCTGGATGTGTTAGAGATATTAGTCTTATTTTTATTTTTATTTATTTTATTTTTAAAAGATTTTATTTATTATTTTTAGAGAAAGGGGAAGGGACAGAGGTGGAGAGGGAGAGAGACATCAACGTACAGTTGTCTTTCACCTGCCTCCAGCTAAGGACCTGGCTGGAGACCTGGTTTGCAACCTGGTTATGTGCCCGGGCTGGGAATCGAACCAGTGACCTTTGGGTTTGCAGGCCAGTGCCTATCCACTGAGGCACCAGCCAGGGCTTAGCCTTATTTTTTAAAAAGATTTTTACATTTATTAATTTATAGACAGAGGGGAAGGAGAGAAACATCAATGTGTGGCTGCCTCTAGAAGGCCCCGAACTGGGGACCTGGCCCACAACCCAGGCCTGTGCCCTGACTGGGAATTGAACTGGTGTCCCCTTGGTTTGCAGGTTGGTGCTCAGTGCACTGAGCCACACCAGCTAGGGCTGTTAGCCTTAGTTCATTGCCTTAAACCCAAACTCTGTTGCTTCCAGAGCCTGTACCTAGTAGCTTTCCTTGAGGCTGTGCGGATCCCACTCCTGACACCATGAGCTGAAACACTATAAATACCCGCTTGTCAAGTTCCAGTGGGACTGTACTCATGAAGTTTCTCACCTCAGCCCCACTTGATCTAGGCTACCTTCAGGAAGGGCGCCCCCAACCAGGGGCACCTCTGATACCCCTAGTAGACATCCCAATTAATGAAGAGCCCCCGACATGACTGCTGCAACTCAATCAGCCTCTCTATGTCTACCCCTAGAATCATGTCCCCAAGGAGGAAGCTGGAGCTCCACGAGGGGAGGGGCAAGCCATCCCGGGAGACACCCCACCTCCCACTCCCCGCTCTGCCCGCCTGGAGAGGATGACCCAGGCCTTGGCACTGCAGGCAGCATCCCTGGAAGATGGGGGCCCCTCACGGGGAAGGTCAGCAGGGATGAGATGGGACAGGGATGGGCTTGCTCTGGAGGATGAGGTGGGAGTGGATAAAGACTTGGGATGAAAGGAGGCATCCCAGGTGGGGTCTGTCCTCACTCTGTCCTATTCATCCAGTGAGGGCACCCCAGATTCCCTGCACAAAGCCCCGAAGAAGAAGAGCATCAAGTCATCCATAGGTCGTCTCTTTGGCAAGAAGGAAAAAGGGAGGATGGGACCACCAGGACGGGACAGCTCTTCTCTGGGTGAGGAGGGGCAAGGAAAGACCCCTCTGTGGCCTGCTTGAGTGGCTGAAGGGCTAAATCAATCAGTTATTTCATGTACCATTTTTTTTTTTTTTTTAATAGAGAAAGAGGAAGGTGCATCCTAAAGGCAGGGCACCTGGTGTGTTGGACCCTGCTTGTACTGGCTTGTAAGAGCCAACAGTTACATTTTTAGGAATTCTGTCAGCTGTTTAACATCATGCTGGCAGCTTGAAATTGGCCTGGTGGGATTGTTTACACCATGGAAATGGGCAAATGCTGCAAATCAAGAGAATATCTCCTTTCTCCTCGGGGAGCTAGTTAAACATTTCCCAGCACACCACGGCCACCCAGGCAAGGCCAGATGAATGAATTCCCTATTTGGGGGGATGTCTGCAATTTATTGCCTGGCAGGTGACATGAGTCCCTGTCTGGCTTTATCACTCCCTTTCTGTGGCCTCATTTACTACTCCCTTGGGGCCTCTCCTTTCCTGTCATCCTTCTCGCTGTCCTGAACATGAAGGATTCTGCTTCCCCCTTGAGAATCTCCAAATGTTGGCTCTCCCTGCCTCTAGCTGGAACACCCTCCGATGAGACGTTGGCCACGGACCCTCTGGGACTAGCCAAGCTAACGGGGCCAGGAGACAAGGACCGAAGGAACAAGAGGAAGTGAGTGTGGGGATGCGGAGAGGGGAGAGGACTTAACCAAGATGCAAATGCTGTGTTTTTTGCATTCATAAAGAGTGTTTTGAGAGGGGGCTGTGGCGAAGCGGGCCATCCAATAGGGCTGGGAGTCTCTACCCCTGAGAGCTCCGGCCCTGGCCCCTTTCCCCAGGCACGAACTTCTGGAAGAGGCCTGCCGCCAGGGCCTGCCCTTTGCTGCCTGGGATGGCCCCACCGTGGTCTCCTGGCTGGAGGTACTGGGGCCCAGAAACAACCTGATTCTTGATCTCCAACCCCTGGGACAGCCCTACCATTATGGCTGGCTGGGTCCACCCAGCACCATCCTCCCAACCCAGATGTGGGGGTGGGGCTGGGGGTAGGGGTGAGGCCCTGAGAGGGGTCAGGCTTCCTGTTGATCTCTGGTCTTTCTTCTCCCCCCACCCCTGCCCCTCTGGCCATGCCCACCTTGGCCCTGGTCTTCTGTTGCTTCTCTCTGTCTCTCCCCACGTCTCACGCTCTCTCTGGGATTCCCTGTCTGTTTGTCTGCCTCTCGCCTCATCTTTGTGATTTTGCCATGGCCCATATTTCTTCCCATGTCTGTGGGTCTTCCCATGTCCCTCTTCCAATGTCTTTGCTCCATCGTCCCCCTGTCTGTCTCTCATCTCTGTGTGTCTCTCCTGGTCTCTGTCTTTCCCCATCCTTCTCTCTTCCTGTTGACTCTGGCTTTACCTTTCTACGACTCTCCTCTGTCTTCCTGTGTCTCCTCCTGACTCTTGTGTCCCTTTGACTTGCTCTGCCTGTTTCTTCCCACTGCGAACTTGGAATCTTTCTGTTTCTCCTCCGCTTGCCTTTCCCCGTCTCTGTCTCCGCCTCTCCCATCTCTCCCGTTTCTCCTCTTACATTGTCTCTCTCTCTCCTCTGTCTCTCCCCACTCCACTCGTGGTCCAGCTGTGGGTAGGCATGCCTGCGTGGTATGTGGCCGCCTGCCGGGCCAATGTCAAAAGTGGTGCCATCATGGCCAACTTGTCGGACACGGAGATCCAGCGCGAGATCGGCATCAGCAACCCGCTGCACAGGCTCAAGCTCCGCCTCGCCATCCAGGAGATGGTCTCGCTCACCTCACCCTCCGCTCCTGCCTCCTCCCGCACGGTGAGTGTCCAGCGGCCAATCCCAGCCCTGGATGCCTCCAGGCCCCGCCTCTTGCTCTGAGACTAGCCAATCGGGCCTGCTTACTCCAGCTCCTTCCCGCACACCTATTCCGCGCCTGTCGCCTGGGTTATCAGTGTTTGTGTGCTGGGTGAAGTCTGCCCTCAGGTCGCCTTGCTTCTCCTGTACCCCCAACCCTCAGTCTGTCTTAAATACCGCATCCTGAGGGACCCCATCTTGGAGAAAAAGCCAAATCCATATAGTTCACTGCCCCCCTCCTTTCCTGCCTCTGCGCCTTGGCACTAGCTGCTCCTCCTCCCCATCCTCCTCCCCATTTCCCCCAACAGTGGCTCTTCCTCATCCTTGAAGCCTCAGCTCAAGTGTCACCACCTCCAGGAAGCCTCCCTAACTTGACAGCTAAACTACTCATTCATCCCATCACCCAGGACATTGAAACCTAGTTTTCCCCCCCTCCATCACATTTACTGCCTTCTAATATTTTATCCTTCGATCCCATACAGAAAAGTATGTATACGTTGCCTAACTCAGCAACTGTTGACCCTTTGCCATACTTGTTGTTTATATGGGTATGTGTGTATCTGAAGCAACTTGAATGCAATTCGTGGACATTGCAAGAAGTTAGCCTGAAAAAAGTACTCCAACGGGCATCTTCTAAAAATAAGAAGTTTTCCCTATGTAGACACCATGCGCTTATCATACCGAAGAACATTAGCATTATCCTTCATTTCATCCTAAATTTGAATATGGTATTCAGTCCATATGTTCAAACTTCCCCTTGCATACCCCAGACCCCACAACTGCCTGGTGCACAGGGGTCCCTGCATAAATGTTTGAATCCACATGCAAATTCCTAACTGCTGAGGTTGTTGGGAGCGGGTACTCAATGTGTGTGAGCACCATGTCCTCCATCCCCCAAACATTTGCCCCATTGCTGTATCTGCCCCCTCACTTGGAATCCTTTCTGTGATTTGCACCAAGTCAGAGATGTGCGGCACAGGGCCACACAGCAAAATGTCCAGCAGGCCCCCCAGTTGAAACCTGAGCTTGTTAAACTCCCAAGTCCAAGTTCTGGTACACAGCAGGTGCCTAATAAATGGGCATTCCTTTCCTCTGTCACTGTCTTGCCCAAGCAGTGATGGGCCTTTCTGGCCAGAAAGTAGAATGTTTGTAAATGCACCTGACTCGAGCCTTCAGGAGCATGACCCCTGCCTCTCCGTACCTGGAAGCCCACTCTCACCCTCCGTAACACCCCCAACTCCTCAGTCCACAGGAAACGTGTGGATGACACATGAAGAGATGGAGTCCCTTACAGCCACTACTAAGCCTGTGAGTGCCCCCTGCCGGCAGCTTTGGGAGTGGCACTAACTCTCCCCAGGGAGGGTGGGCCGAGTCTGTGGAGGTCTGTTTGCGTTCCCCCTGCCTTCCTTCGCCTGCCCCTTAACCCATCCCTTCTCTCCCCTCTTCCCACTAACGGGTCAGGAGACCAAGGAGATCAGCTGGGAGCAGGTAGGGGGCGCGGGGCGGGCTGAGGGCGCATGAACAGGCTGTGCACGCTGCATGGATGCCCCTTCTTCTCCGAGCCCCGCCCCGCCCCTCACCAGAACGTTCCATCACCACCACTGGGGGAGGGGGAGCGCTGCACGGAGCTTGGCTCTGGACCGCCTGGCTGTGGCTCGGTGGGGGTCTGTGTAGAAGCCCGGTGGTCCCATTCTTAGCTGTCTGCGTGGCGCACGGGCCATTTCATTGTCGTGGGTTGCGGGGGAGCTAGAGGTGGTTCTATAACTGGAGGGAGATGCTGTGCCCTCGGTTTCCCGCTGGTTGAGGGGAAGCGACTGTTCCCGTGTACCAGGCAAGGGGAAAGCATTTGAAGGGGCAGCACATCAGGTGGAGGGGGAGCTTGGGGAGGAGGAGCTCCACTTTGTTCTGAAGAAGGGGGAGTCATGTCCTCGGCTGAGGTGGTAGATCTGTGTTGGACTGAGCTTTTTGTTTCCAGTCGGGGGTGGGGTGGGGTGGCGTATGGATTGTTTCCTTGTTAAAGTCAGTGAAGGACTTTGGGCTGATCCAAAATATTGTCCTGGGCCAGGTAGAGCATTAAGCTAGTGTTTTCCAGACAATGCGAGAGTCACGGATGGGTCCATTACTCTCTGTTGTGGGAGAACCATGTTGGACAAACCCATTGTCTTGACTTGGAGGAGCAGTGACATTGGACTGATCCTTTGTTCTGAGTTGGGACAATGCTAGATCGGTGCTTCTCACACTTTAATGTGCAGTTCACACCACCTGAGGGTTTTGTGAGAATGCGGATTCTGATTCAGTAGCCTGGGGCCTGAGCTTCTGCAAGTCCAGCAAATTCGCAGGGGGACAGTGATGCTGTGGGTCCAACGGCCATACTTTGAATAGACCAAGGTCTGTTCTGTCATTATAAAGGAGTAGGGGACAACTTTGGATTGGCCCACTGTCCTGAGCAGAAATTGGCCATTGTCCTGCTATGGGGTGGAAAAAGAACAACCTTGGGAAGGGGTCAGAGGGCCTGACCCCTCCCCCACCTGCCCATGGCCCCAGATCCTGGCATATGGCGACATGAACCACGAGTGGGTGGGGAACGACTGGCTGCCCAGCCTGGGGCTGCCTCAGTACCGCAGCTACTTCATGGAGTCGCTGGTGGATGCCCGCATGTTAGATCATCTTAACAAGAAGGAGCTCCGAGGCCAACTCAAGATGGTGGACAGCTTCCACAGGTGGGGGCTGCCTGGCCCGTGGGGACAGTATAAAGGGAAACCCCACTCCTGGAGCGTCTTTGGCCAGTGGGGCTGCTGATGGGAAATTCTTTGGATTACCTTTGGTCCTTGAGCCTGGATTCTCAGGAAGTTGACTCCTATGCCTCTTACAGCAATAAAATGATCCCCTAAGAAAAGTCCAAATTCTGAGACAACTTAGCTAGTTGACGCCACGCCCCTTCCAGGTTAGCCAATAGGAACTGCCTGTTGAAAATACCCCAACTTGGAAAAGGTCAGCAATGGCGAGAATTGGCCGATGGAACAACGCGCTGACCTCTCCCGGAAGACCGCAGTCACGGGGGAGGGCCCAGTAGGAGCAGCGGTCACTGGGGTTGTGAAGGCACATTTGTGACTCCACTTCCCCGGCTGCTCAGGGTGAGTCTTCATTATGGGATCATGTGCCTGAAACGGCTCAACTATGACCGGAAAGACTTGGAGCGGAGGCGGGAAGAAAGTCAGACCCAGATCCGAGGTGAGCAGAAGAGTATAAAAGTCCCTCTGGGAGCCAGGTGGAGGGGTTTTAGGGGCAGGACTGGAGGAAGGGTGATTGGAGGAGGGGAGGGCGGCCAGGGAAGAAGAGTCCTACCATGAACCACGAGGTGGAGCCAGTATAGGGGGCATGGCCAGAAAAGAGAAAAGGGGGGTGATGGTGTGGGCTAAATTGGACAGGCCTGCACCTGAGGGTCCCTTTGGTCCCCAGACGTGATGGTGTGGTCCAATGAGCGGGTCATGGGTTGGGTGTCCGGACTGGGACTGAAGGAATTTGCTACGAACCTCACGGAGAGCGGGGTGCACGGGGCACTGCTGGCCCTGGACGAGACCTTTGACTACTCCGACCTAGCCTTGCTCCTGCAGATCCCCACACAGAATGCACAGGTGAGCGGCCGCTTGGTCCGGGCCACACGGGGCATCCCCACCTCGCAGTCTGCACGCAGCAACCCCTCTCCCACGTCTCCTCCCCAGGCCCGGCAGCTCCTGGAAAAGGAATTCAGTAACCTCATCTCCTTGGGCACAGACAGGCGGCTGGACGAGGTGGGCACAGCAGCACCTTCAAGGTTGGAGCTGAAGGGGTCGGTCGGGCTTGACTTGGCCGAAAGTTGTGGCTGGAGGCGGGGCCAGGCTGAAGAAGCGAAGGGCTACGGAGAGGGGTGGAGTCAAAGGAAGGGGCGGAGTCAGGAGCGGACTGCGGCCCCTCACTGGATGCCCCGCCCTTGCACCCCTAGGACAGCGCCAAGTCCTTCAGCCGCTCCCCGTCCTGGCGGAAGATGTTCCGAGAGAAGGACCTCCGAGGTGTAACCCCCGACTCAGCTGAGATGTTGCCCCCCAACTTCCGTTCGGCCGCAGCAGGGGCCCTGGGCTCGCCCGGGCTCCCTCTTCGCAAGCTGCAGTCAGAAGGTGGGTGGGTGGCTCCCCAAAGCGCCAGCACTTCCTCTTCTTGGCGTGGAAGAAGGACCAACTCGCATTCCAGAGCCTTCCTCCCAAGGTTCTGAAATGGCTCGCCCATTCTCTCCCACTCATGGCAAGTGGGCTGCTGCAGTATGTCAACTCCCTGCTTCGGGTGTGAAATGGATTAATCTCGCATTCCCTTTCCAGGGTGGGAAGTGAACTCTTCTCGCGTCATCTGGGCACCTTGGATGAATCCAATGCTGCGGGAAAGGGAGGGAAACCTGCGAAGATTCAGGCTGTTAATGTCATTTCGGAAGGGGATTTCCTAGGAAGGATGTTCGGGGTTGGGAGTCTGAGAAACCCTGGGCGGGTGGGGGTGGGTGGACGTGCGCGCTCTTACGCATGCGCTGTCCCGCTGCGGGATCCTGGCTGAACAGCTGGTTTTCTCCCTCCAGGCCAGACTCCTGGAAATTCCCGGGCAGATGGCGTTTCGGTCCGGACCTATTCCTGCTAGTGCAGGCCTCCAGGTGAGGACTGTACTGGGCGATCTTGGGGTTTGGGTCGGCACAATGGATCTTCACCGCTCCACATGCTGCCCGGCGTCAATGCAGGTGACCTCACTCGAATGGAAGACTCTTCCAGAGGCTGGGCCGATTCCCCTCCAGCCCAGAGTGTGGTCCCCCCGGGAGCACGGGCAGGGAAGCTCGCGCAGTGGCCTGGGACCTTCTGTACAGACTAGAGGGGAGCGCGCATCCTTGCCTGACAAATGGACTGGGCCTGGACCAAACCAAGGAACTGGACCGAGAGGGGAAAAGAAGAGGGCCGGAAGAAACCCCGCCCCCAACTTCCACCTCCCTTTTCTCTACTTTGTAATTTATTGATCAGTTTCCCAGGGGAGGTGGGTGCCCATTCCCCGTGGGAAGGGGGCGGGGCTTCCCTCCCGGCCGCATGCGGGGAGAGGCTGCCCCTCCGGTCTCTCCCCAGTCACCCAGTCGCGGGGCCCAAGTCTTCTTTCTTAGTCCGAAAGGACGGGAGGGGGACTCGCTGCTACAGGCCTCGCCCCCCACGCCACTCGGTCCCGCCCCGCCCCCTCTGGTCGCCCAGTTTCCTGGGGCCAGATGTGGGTGGGGTCCCCCTCCCCAGTGTCTCGTGTCCCCGGGGCCCCTCCGCCCCCCGTGCTGTGGCCGTGTCCGTGCCCCAGGGGTAGGGGGCGCAGGACTGCGTTCCCGTTCCCCTCCGGCCCCGGGGTTTGCATGGGAGAATCCTCTTTCCACGAGGCCACTGGGCGATGTGGCGTGGGGGGAGGGAGGACGGTGGGAGCCCTCGCCCCAGACTCTTGGTCGGCCTCCTGGCCCCAGGCATCACTCAGTGATCACGGGTAAAGAGAACTGTTTCAAAAAAACCCCGTGTTGACTGATTTATTTATCAGGACCTTAACTAAACAAACTATCCACCTCCAGAACCCAGGAGCCCAAGCACTCCTCCCTCAGACCCTTGTGTCCAAGGACCCAGACACCACTGCTTGCCCTGTCACCCGGGGATGCCATACTCTATGCCTAACAATGAGGTCTCAGGGAGCACGTTTATTCAGAGAAATAAATATGACTTGTGAAAAGGTGCTGGAGGGCCAGGGAGGTATGGCCTGCCCCACAGCTGCGCCTCCAGGTCAGGGTTCTGGAGTTTCCAGCATGTCCGCCAGGGCTCTGGAGAGGAGGAGGAAGAGGTTAGACTGCTGAAATGTGCAAAGCTCTCCCAGGGCACTGAGAGGTCCTTAACCTTCACACTTTGCCAACAAATGGAGTCCCAGGGTCCTCTCATAGCTCAGAAGGACAGCGTCTCTCTAAATAAGGCTCTTAAAGCCCTGGCTGGTGGCACAGTGGATAAGGCACTGGCCTATGAACCCAAAGGTCGCTGGTTCGATTCCCAGCCAGGGCACATAACCAGGTTGCAGGCCAGGTCTCCAGCCAGGTCCGTAGCTGGAGGCAGGTGAAAGGCAACCACACCTGGATGTTTCTCTATCTCTCTGCCTCCCTCCCCCTCTCTCTAAAAGTAATAAATACAATCTTTTAAAAAATTAAAAAAAAAAAATAGGGCCCTTAAACTATCCCCACACACACTTACTGGTACAGGGATGAGGAGAAATAGTCGACATAGCTTCCTGTGGGAGAGAAAAGGACAGGCTTGAGGAACCTCGCCTTTCACTGCATCCAGGATCAAAGCCAACTCTGCCCTCTTTCCCTAGTTTCTTCCCCAAACTGAATTCCTTCTACTGGGACTCCTTTGAAGACCCTGCTCCTTCCTCCTTGCTCCGGGTGTCCCCAGTATCCCGGTCCTTCGAATTCTCCTTGCTCTAGCCCCGCCCACTCGGTTCTAGGCGCCTCAACCCTGCACCAGTTCCGGTCCCCAAGTTTTCAGCATCCTCATCCTTCTCTCCGCTCAGGCCCCGCCCCGTCACGCTCTCCCCGCCCCAGCCCACAGACTCAGCCTTGTCCAAAGCTTTCACACGGAGCCTCACGGCACTACCTCCCGGCTCCGCCCCTCAGATTTGGCCCCGCCCAGGCCCCGCCCCCACGGGTTTCCCCTGAGCCCGCCCACCACGCTCACCTGGAGTGCAGACAGTTTCGCAGACTAACGGGCAGAGGTAGCAGAATTGGCAGTGCTGGGGACGGGGAGAAACAGTGAGTGGCAGGACATGGTCCAGGGCAGAAAGCTAGCTAGCTGGAGGTTAATTAAGGTCAGAGGCAGGATCGAGTGTGGAGTCAAGGCTGTATGGGGGTACGTGGTTTGGTCAGTTTGAGGGCAGAGGCCAGGATTTGGGGTGCGCATATGGTCCTGGGCCATCCTGAGGCTGCATGGAGCCTTGAGTTGGGGGCATGTCTCACCTGGCACTGGTCGCAGTGCTCTCCCATGTTCTCCTCGTCACAGTGACAGTTCTCACATTCCGTGCATCGCTGCGGACCGGAGGAGCCTGGTTAGAGGGAAATCCTAACCCCTTTCGGAGCCAGCCGCCAGTCTTCCACCTGCCCTCAGCTCCTCACCCTCATTACTTCCAACACTGAGCTCAGAATCTTGCCCCAAACCCACCTCTCCCTGCTTGGCTTGCTATGGCAGGGGACCTGTCACTGGGGGCTGGACCTGAGGATGCTCTCTTCACCCACTCTTCTATTTCCTCACAGTCTCCCATCCCAAGGCTGTCACCCTTCCTCGACTCTTTATCAAGGACCTTCCTCCCTTCCCACATCTGCAGGTGAAGCTCAGGCCTCACCCTCCTCTCCCCAGACCATTGCCCCAACCTCCTCCATTGCCTCCTGGCCTCCACTCTGTCCCCTACATGGCCCCAGAAGTGCCTTTCTTCACCTGGAACTGTCCCTGCCCTCCTTTTGCTCAGAGCCCTTCCAAGGCACCCCAGGGCCCTGGGACAAATTCCAGGGACCATGAGGTGGATGAACCCAGGCTGGGGACATACATTGCAGAAGGAGCAGTAGCCACACAGGGACCCTGGCTGGTAGTTTCCATACTCTTGGGCATCCTGCGGACCTGTGGGGAGAGGGGGGCGGCAGTGATCCGGATGGACTTGGCTCTGCCCCGCATCCACCGGGCTACCCTACTTACCACCGGTGTCTTCACCACTCTCCTCCTCACTGGGAGCACCTGCAGCCACCTCCCTCCTGGCCAGCGGGTTGGGGATGATGGTGAAGGGGATCTGGTCTTCCTCCAGCTCCTCCTCCTCCTCCTCTTCCACCTCCTGGTGCTGGTCTTGGCTCAGTGGGGCCTGAACCTCAGCCCTCTCTACCCTCCTCTCATCCTCTTCTTCCTCCCCCTCTTGACTCACGCTGAGGCCATGACCTTCCTCCTCCTCTTCTTCTTCATCTTCCTGGTGCAGGCTGCCATGGTGGGTGCCTTCTTTTCCCTGTTCTGAACCTTCAGCAGCTTCCTCAGAGGAGCTATAGCCTTCTTCCCTCTCTTCTTCTTCCTCAGGGTCTCTTTCCCCCAAACGGCTTCTATCCTTGACCCCTGCATATTCCAGGAGCTGCTGGTGGCTAATCTCTTCGCTGGACGCTCTCTGGCCATTCCCCTCACCTCTGTGGCCTTGCGGTTGATGGCTGGCAGCTTGGGGACCAAGCTCATATTCCTCCTTGGGGACTGCGTGGCGGTGATGGCCAGAGACTCCAGTTTTATACTCATCTGAGAAGTGCTCCTCTTCAGAACTCTTGTGGCCTTCTGGCTGGTGGCTTGCAACATGGTGGCTGAACGTGACTGTGATGCCCTCCTCCTCCTCCTCAAGGCTGTGGTGAGTATGCCTGGGAGCCTGGTGCCAGTGCTCAGTGGACACAGCCTCATCCTCGTCTTCCTTGTCTGTTTGGCCTTGTTGTCCACGGCTGGGTTCGTGATGGTGGTGTTCACCTGAGACATCATCTTCTTCCTCCCTGCGGCCCCCATGTCTGTGAGCCGGGTGTCCATACTCTGTGAAGACATCATCATCATCATCATCATCATATTCTTCTTCTTCTTCTTCTTCTCCTTCTTTGTGGCCTTGGCGTCCATGGCCAGGGACATGATAGTCATCTTCACCTGAGACATCGTCATCCTCTTCCTTCCTGTAGGCCTGGTGTCTATACTCAGTGGAGATGACATCATCATCTTTATCATCATCATCATCATCATCTTCTTCTTCTTCTTCAGCATGGCCTTGATGCCCATGGCTGGGGACATGATGCTGAGGTTCCTCAGAGGCATCATCTTCTTCCTCCCCGTGGCCTCGGTGCCTGTGGGCCTGCTGTCTGTACTCAGTGGAGATGACGTCATCATCATCATCATCATCATCATCTTCTTCTTCTTCTTCTTTGTGTCTTCGGTGCCTGTGGGCCTGGTGTCCGTACTCAGTAAAAGTATCCTCCTCCTCATCTTCTTCCTCACCCTCTTCTCTGTGGCCTCGGTGTATGTGCCTGATCATACGCTGTTCATACTCACTGGACACAACTTCGTTCTCATCCTCATCCTGATGGCTGTGGCCTCTGGGGCTGGGAAAGCGGTGCCCATCCTCGGCTGAACCATCTGCGTCTTCGTTCCCATGGCCCTCGCAACCAGGGGTCTGCTGGGCATGCTCAGGGAGGGCCTCCTCATCAGAGGCATTCTCCTCTCCGACCTCACGGCTTTGGTACCTGTGGTCTTGGACTCGGGGACCATATTCCCTGGAGATACCATCGTCCTCTTCTTCGTGGTCTCTAAGACTCCAGAATGGATGCCCACCCTCTGCGAAAACATCCTCGTTCTTTGCTCTGTAGCCGCCATGGCTGTGGGTGGGGCGGCCAAACTCACCTGACCCATCTTCTGAGGGCCCTGGGACGCCTGCATTGTTGTTCCAGTTGCTGGGGCCCGGCCCAGCCCCTCTCAGCTGCTGGGTCACAGCCGGGGGGAGGAGCAGGCTGGCCACGGCAGCCCAGAGGAGAGAAGTGTGCAGCCATGGACCCCGGTGGCCCATGGGGACAAATAGGCAGCAGACCTTCTCCCAGGCTGGTTTCGGCCTCCACTTAGGGCTCTAGGATGAATGTTGGGGGTCCTTGTCTTTCTCTCCGTGTCTTTCCTTTGCTATGTTTCTCCCTGTGTTTGCCTGTCTGCCTTCCTCTGGCCCTTGCTGCTGTCTCTGGACACCCCTGTGAGGCTGTCTCAGGAGCCCCCTGACCCCCCTCTTGGGCCCTCCCTCCCACTTCCCAGCCAATAGGGTCTCTCCCCTCCCCTCTCTGTGGCTAAATTTACTCTCAGCCCTGAGTTATTCTGGGTCAGTCCCTCCTGCCCTTCCCCTCCTGCTCCTCCTCCTCCTCCTCCCAAGCTGGTGAGGGGTCTCTCCTTGGCCAGGAGAGGAGGCCACGGGACTTGACTTTGGACTACCAACAGTTCCTGTTTGGCAACTGCAAAGACAACAGCTAGACCTGTAACGGGCCAAGTCTGGGGAGCCGGGAGCAGCTGGGGGTTAGGAGACATAAATCTGAAGAGTGAGACCACTGCCATGGGAGGATTGGGGTGAGACTATGGGGGAGGGGGGGCTCTGGCCAGGCGAGGACACTTTGCTGAGAGAGTGGGTGCCAATATGGAGGCTGCGGAGCAGGGCAAAGGAATCTGCTCCCAGCCCACGTGTCCATGACCTCCTGGACCTGGAACTCAGATCTGGGGGCAGCGGACTGGGCCAGGCCAGGGCTATAAATACAGCAGGGGGTTCAGGTTACCCAGGGGGCTGCAGCTGTCCCTGTCAGAGAGCTGGCCGGCGACATGTGACCCTGCCCATCTGTGTGTCAGTATCTCCCACTCTTCAGCCCTGTTGAGGGGTCTCCCTTGCTCTTCCATGATTTCTGTCCTCTCTTCCCAGGATTCTGTTCCCTCTCACTCTTTGGCTTGTCTTTCTCTCTCACTCTCAGTGTCTGCCCCCTACCCAGGTCTTTGTCACCCCCTCTGGGTCCACGTGTCCCTTCCCTGTCTCTGGCATTTTCCCTCTGGGTCTCCGGTTCCCTCTGAGTCTCTCTTTCCCCTCCTCTCTGGACTCTTACCCCCTAACTCTGGGTCTCTGCCCGTCTCTCTGAGTCCCTGCCTGCCCCCGTCCTTGCTGAGCCTCTGTCACCTCTCTCTCTGGGGTCTCGGGGTTCCGGTCCCTCTCTCCCGGTCTCTGCGGGCGGCCCTGCTCCGCCCTCCGCCCCGCCTCGCGCTCTGCGCGCTCGGGGCGCCCCGCCTCCCCGACCTTGTTCCAGCCTCGGGATGGGCTGGGCAGCCGCAGATCCGGTCGGCTCTGGGCGGAACTGAAATCGGGGTTGGAGGAAAAAAAGTGGGGAGTTGGATAGGTTGCGGCGGCCGCGGCATCATGGTGGGTTCGGAGAAGGAACAGGTACGGTGGCGGGACCCTTGGTTTTTGGAGCTGGGGGCTTGGTCTCCGGGTTCCCGGAGAGGAGAGGGCTGGAGACCGAGATTCCGGGGTCAGACGAAGAAGGGGTCTGGAATGGCCCCCACTGTGGGGTCCTTGGGCACGGCCAGGAGGGGGCTGTGAGGGGCGGGGGGTCGACACACCTGAATCCCGGGGCGGAGGGCGCAAGGGTCCCTGAATCCCGGCCCTGGGGTAGGACACGGGGCGAGGGCCTCGGTGTTGCAGGGGACTGAAGTGGAGTCCTCTCACCCTCACCCCTTGTTCCTGTCCGCAGAGTTGGATCCCCAAGATCTTTAAGAAGAAGACGTGCACGACTTTCATCGCTGACACCACGGATCCGGGGTGAGGAGTTTGCTTTGGGGACCCGCCCTGGGCGCGCGGAGCGCCCGCTGCTTTCCCACACCGCTGACCTCGCCAACCGCTGATCCCACCTTTGCTCCCTCCATCCCCCATTCCTGGCTCTGGGGATGCTTCCAAGGGCGCGGTCCCTGAACTCTTGTCCCGGGGGAGTGTTTGGGTCTCTGAACGCACTTCCAACTTCCCACGCCCCAGCTCAGGGTCAGCGTTAAAGCGCCAGGACCGGGCCTGTCGCTTCCCTTCCCATTCGTCTCTGTCTCCTCCTGTCATCTCCCGCTTTTCTATTTTGGCTGTCTCTGTTTTTAACCGTCCATCCACCCATCATTCACCTACACATCCAAGAAAGCTTCACTCAGTGCCACCAACACAGCATGCTTTTCGGGAGCACAGGCCCTGCCACATTTCCCACCTTACCTGGGGACACGTGCTGTGTGACTTTGGGCAAAGCCTTGCACCTCTCTGGTCTTATCTGTCACCTGGGCATAAAAGCAGCCCCTACTTGCTGGAGTTAAGATGAGAATTAAGCGCATTTGTTATGTCTGGAGCAGTGCCCAGCTCACGGTCAGCGCTGAGAAATGCCTACAACTCCCATGGGAAGGGAGCAAGCCCTTGCCTGTGCAGGCCTGGAGCTCCCGCTGGGTGTCTGGGCACGGTGTAAGCCAGACGGTCTGTGTGCCACCGCTGAGAGGCTCCCGGCCTTCAGCGAGGGTCTCTTCAGCGGGTTCTGGCTTCCTAGTTACTCTCAAGATGGTCTTCCGGGCATAGGAAATAGCAACAGTCCAAAGTTAGTGTGTTTTGTTGTGAACATATTATACTAATGCAGCCTGGCTTGCAGCTGTGTATAAATAAACAGATACAACAAGTTCATGGGGGTTGGGGGAGGTGAGTGGTCAAATCTTACTGGACCCGAGAGTGTGGTCAAAAAGTTCAGCCCTGGCTGGTGGCACAGTGGATAAGGCGCCAGCTCAAAGGTCGCTGGTTCGATTCCCAGCCAGGGCACATAATCAGGTTGCAAGCCAGGTCTCCAGCCAGGTCCGTAGGGGGAGGCAGGTGAAAGGCAACCATATGTTGCTGTCTCTCTCTGCCTCCCTCCCTGCCCCTCTCTCTAAAAATAATAAATGAATCTTTAAAAAAAAAAGAAAAAGAAAAAGTTCAGGAACCTCTGGTCCAGTGTGAGGAGAGCCGATGAAAGGCTAGAGGACAGGAGCTGCAAGGGCGGGACACTGGGTCCCGTGGGAGCTGAGAGGTGGGGTCTGGCCCAGGCTAGGGAGGAGGCAGGGTGTCACTAAGGTCTTTTGGTGGAGAGGCCAGTGAGATGACTTTGGAATGAGTGGAGCTGACAGTGGAAAGTGGTTCCGGGAGTGGTAACAGCTTGTGCAAATTGCCCTCTATTGACAATGTGATGTGGCTTGAAAAGTGGAGCAAAGTTGAGCGTGTAAGAGCACTGCTATGAGAGTGGAGGCTCAAGTGGCTGGCTGAGCAGGAAGTCACCGGGCCTCAACTGCCACCCCAAGCATCTGAGACATGGTCCTAGGGTGCTGGGAAGCCACCGGAGTGGCAGGCTTAGCCATGGGTGTGGGGAGCCCCTCTGGGGGCGTGTGAAGGCGAGTAGGAGTTCAGAAAGCCAGAGAAGAGGTTGGTTGGGGGCCCTGGTGGGAGGGGACAAGGCCTGAGCCATGCCCGGGCTGAGGGATGAGGAGGGGATGAGATCAGGAGTTTAGGGACTGATGGATTTGGGGCGTGAGGAGACTGGCTCCTAGATATTTAGCCTGGGGACTGGGAGACAGTGGTCTCCAAGATGAGGGACCCAGGAAGAGGGGCAGGTTTGGAAAAATTTCAGAGCTCCGTGTGAGATCTGGTGCGGCGGAGGGGCCGGGGATTCCCGGGGCCTTACAGACCTGGGTCCGGGACTCTCCTAGGTGATGGGGGTAATGGAAACCGAGCAGGTGAGAAGTTCAGGGGGAAAAGTGCAAAGTCAGGGAGGTGGCAAAGTGGCAATTCTGTGACTACTTCTTTTCCCCCGTGGGAAAGCAGTTGGAAAGAATGTGTCTCTGAATGCTGGGAGATAAACACAAAGGTTTTCAGTCACCTCTGATGCAGCCACTTACTCTCCACCTGACACTTCTTTCCTGTAAGTGGCTTGCCTGCCCCTGGGGGTATTGAGTCTGAGGTGATGCAGGGGACCGGGGGACACCTACACTCAGGGGAGGCACAGAGGAAGAGAAAGCCACAGAGGAGGGAGGGACAGAGCCCCTAGGGGGGTAGGTGTGCTCCAGCCAAGGAAAAGGTGTTCTAGGACCAGAGCCTTCCAGCTCTGACCAGCGCCACTTGACAATAGTCAGATGAGACCTGAAAAGAGGCCATTGTATTTGGGGACACGCAGGTAATTGCTGATCTTGTCCGGAGCAATTTTGGTTTCGTGGCCACAGGGGGAGGGGAGGTGGGTCAGAGGTAAGACGTGCCGGGAAAGTTGGGCCGGCTCTGTGCACCAGAACTTTCTGTGAAGGTGGAAATGTTCTATGTCCGCATCTAGTAAAGCTCCACTGGTCTCATGTGGCTCCTGACCGGAGCAGTCAAGGGACTTAATTTTTAATTGTTTTTCATTTTAACTCAGTTGAATATAAAGAACCCCATGTGGCTAGGGGCTACAGTGTTGGGCAGCTCAGGTGTTGGAACATTCCAGGAATCAGTTTTTCAGGGAAGGGCTAGTGGGAAGTCGATGGAAGGGAATGAGGGACTCCAGAAACGGGATTGAGATGGATGAAAGGATCAAGTGGGTAAACTGAGGCATGCCAGAAGCCTTGGTTACTCAGAAAAGGGAACTTGTGTGTCCTTCACTGTGGTCTCAGGAGTTGGGCTGAGGGTATTCTGTTCATTCCATGAGTGGGTTGGGTGGCCATTCTTGTTTAAATGTTTTTTCCCCCCAAAATGAAACTACTATTTATTTATTTGTTTAAGATTTTATTCATTATTTTCAGAGAGAAGGGCAGGGAGGGAGGCAGAGAGGGAGAGAAACATCAATGCATGGTTGCCTTTCACCTGCCTCCAGCTATGGACCTGGCTGGAGGCCTGGCTTGCAACCTGGTTATGTGCCCTGGCTGGGAATCGAACCAGCGACCTTTGGGTTTGCAGATCGATGCCCTATCCACTGCACCACCAGCCAGGGCCCGGGGTGGCCATTCTTTTGTAGACCGAAGTTTTGTCTTCACAGCTCTTACCAAATCCGCGTACCTCCGCGCTGTCCTTTTCATAAAATGGGTCCTTAAGCCACAGCTCACTCCGTTCATGGGCAGACATCTCTCCCGTCCATCTGAATCCCTCCTGGAATTGGGATCAAAGAGACTTGGATTATATTGGCAGCTCACCCTCTCATTCCCCACACCCACGTTCCTTGCTCTTTAAAACTCTGGTGCCATTTAGGCAGCAAGGACTTCTTGTACATTTATTTAGGGAAAGAAAGTGTCACACGTGGTCCATTTACCACAAAGAGAAAGAAATGAGCCATAAAAGGCGATTACAATAAAAAGCAAAGAAAGGTATTTCCCTTTCAACTGGACGAGGTTTTCTAAATCTGAAGCTGGAAAAGCCAGAGCTTTTCCCTGTTGGAAAGAATAGCAAAGGGTTAGACATTCAAGTCGTTCTAGCACCAGCTGAGCCTCTCTCCTTGATGGGAACCCGGACTGAGAAAGAAATGTTTGTTATTCGAAGTCCTTTACAGCTCCATGTGAAGCTCCTGTGGGGTCTGGTATGCAGCCCTCATTCCAGGGAACGTTGCATGAGGTCACCACTCCTCTGAGTTCCACGGAGCAGGCTGTGTGGATTTGCCTTTTCAGTGGAGGAGGAAATTAACCTCAGAGAGGTGAAGCCACTTGCCCAAAGTCACACAGCTGCCTTAGCCCCCAGCCTGTGCGCTCTGTCTGAATCTCTCTCTGGCTTTTCCATTTCATGGTGAAGATGATCTGCATGGACTGGGAACAGCGAGGATCCTGTAGTCCCAGTGAGGGTGGGGCTCTGGCTTCTTTCTGGTGGCCGAGGTGACTGTGTCTCCAGTCCCAGCATCTCCTTCAGGCCGCTTGGCGCCAGGAAGGAGCAGGACCAGCGTCAGCAGGGACTGTGCCTGTCTCTAGGGGCCAGGTGGAAGTACGGATGCTCCTCCAGGATGCCTGGGGCTGGTGGGGACACCCCTGGGGTTCATACTCCCCCTATCCCTCCCCTTCAGAGGGACCTTATGCCAGTGTGGACGTCCCCGGAGTACCCACCTGTCAGTGGCCATGGAGGATGCATTCGGGGCAGCCATGGTTACCGTTTGGGACAGTGACTTGCACACCACGGAGAAACCCACCGATGCCTACGGGGACCTGGACTTTCTGGGTGCCGGCCGCAAGGCCAGCAATGTGAGGCTTGCATGCCTGGGCAGGGCCAGGGTCCGAGAAAGGGGCTGCATGTCTTGGGGGCTCCGAGCTGGGGTCCGGGTGCGCCCCGGCTGAACACTGTGTTTCCCCACTTGCCCACCCCTTTCTTTACCTCTCTCTGGGTCCCTGTCCTCTGTCCCCCTCGCCTTCTCCCTGGATCTCTGTCTCCTTCTCTCTGGGCCTGTGTCCCCCTCTTTCTGGGTCTCTGTCCCTACCCCCTGGATCTCTGTCATCCTCTCTTTGTGTCTCTATTCCTTACTCCCCGGGTCTCTCTGTTTCCTTTCGGTTCTCTGTCCCTTCCCCGTGTCCTCCCCTCCCATGTGTCCACAGTTCCTCCGGCTCTCTGACCGCACGGATCCAGCTACAGTTTATAATCTGGTCACGCGCACATGGGGCTTCCGGGCCCCGAACCTGGTGGTATCAGTGTTGGGGGGGTCGGGGGGCCCCATCCTCCAGACGTGGCTGCAGGACCTGCTGCGAAGCGGGCTAGTGCGGGCCGCCCAGAGCACAGGTGATTGAGGGCGGGTGGGCGCTGCGACTCCTGGGCCGGGACTGGCTCCTCATCTCTCCCGCTTCTCCGGGGTGCTGTCTTGCCTCCGCCTCTGCGTGTGGGCTTTTGACTCTATTCTCTCTCCCTGTCTCTGTACGCTGGTGTGTTTCTGGACCTTGCCACCCCTCTCTGTGTCTCTGCGTAGGGGCCTGGATTGTCACCGGGGGGCTGCACACAGGCATTGGCCGGCATGTCGGCGTAGCTGTGCGCGACCACCAGACAGCCAGCACTGGGGGCACCAAGGTGGTGGCCATGGGCGTGGCCCCCTGGGGTGTGGTTCGCAATAGAGAGGCCCTCACCAATCCCAAGGTAGGACCCAGGGTCTTGGACAAGGGATCTGAGGCAGGGGGGGCTGGTGGCCAGAATCCTGGGTCCGCGGGGGGCGGGGCTGGGGGCTGGACCCCTGGGTCTGCAGGAGGAGGGGCTGGGGACCTTGATGGAAAGATGCCCTGGTCTGACTTCTTGTCCCCCAGGGCTCGTTCCCTGCGAGTTACATGTGGCGCGGGGACTCTGAGGACGGGGTCCAGTTTCCTCTTGATTACAACTACTCGGCCTTCTTCTTGGTGGACGATGGCACGCACGGCCGCCTGGGCGGTGAGAACCGCTTTCGCCTGCGCTTCGAGTCCTACATCGCGCAGCAGAAGACGGGCCTGGGAGGTGAGTGGCTTCAGGGTCCCAGCAGCCTGATCTGGACGGAATCTGGCCTGATCTGGGGTTTGGGGTGAGGAGGAGTTTCCTACGGTCGAGTGCTTCCCCCTCATGTGTTGTGTTATTTAAAAACCTTTCCCTGGCCCTGGCTGGTGTGGCTCAGTGGATTGAACGCCGGCCTGCACGCTGAAAGGTTTCAGGTTCGATTCCCAGTCAGGGCACATGCCCGGGTTGCAGGCCAGGTCCCCAGCTGGGGGCTGCGAGAGAGGCAACGGATTACTGTTTCTCTCCCTCTTTGTTCCCTCCCTTCCTCTTTCTCTAACAATCAAATAAAATAAAACGTATCTGAAAACTAAATTACACAAAAGTGGACAGCTTGATGAATTTTTTGACAAACTGAACCAGCACCCAGATCAAGAAACAGAATCTTAGCAGCCCCAGAAGCCTTCTCCTGCCAGCACGCAAGGGTCCCCTACCCTCTGCTGTGAACACCACAGAGCACGGAGACCTGAGTTTGTGTTTTGCTGTCATCCGCAGGGTTTAGGGCCTGGCTTCTTATATTCGACATCATTCCCGGGAGGCTGGCCTATATCATTGTCTGAGTTGTAGCTTATAAATATCCCATAAGTGAAATAAGGAAAAAAAGTGAGAAAATATTCTGAGCCTTGGCTGGTGGCTCAGTGGATAGGCGCCAGCCTGAGAAACCCAAAGGTCGCTGGTTTGATTCCCAGCCAGGGCACATAACCAGGTTGCAAGCCAGGTCTCCAGCCAGGTCCGTAGCTGGAGGCAGGTGAAAGGCAACCATACACTGATGCTTCTCTCCCTCTCTGTCTCTCTCCCTTCCCCTCTCTCTAAAAATAATAAATAAAATTTTAAAACAAAAAATATTTTCAGGGAGAGGAGAAGGGAGGGAGAAAAACACTGACCTGTGAGAGAAACATCAATCCATTGCCTCTCACACGCCCCCAACTCGGGGGACCTGGCCTGCAACCCAGGCATGTGCCCTGACTGGGAACCGAACCAGCAACTTTTTGGATTGTAGGTCAGCGCTCAGTCCACTGAGCCACACCAGCCAGGGCTCTGCTTAATTCTTGAACTTTACTTAGCTTTTTGGCAACTTTAACCTTATTTTAAAAATTGTCATACAGTTAAGCTTGATTTTGGGGGGTGGGGGAGGGTGGTGGAGTTCTGTGATTATAGATTCATGTGACATTTCCACAGTCAGGACACAGAACAGTTCTGTCACCTTGAAGGCACTCATTCCTTTTGTACACCAGCCCCCCACAACTGCTGCTCTCTCAGCTACCACTCCTGTTTTCTCTTCTCCAGAAGGCTGTATAAATGGAATAGTACGATACATAACCTTGTGAGATTGGTTTTTCACACAACATAATGCTGTGTGAAAAAACAACATAATGGCAGCTTTATTGTGTGCCCTTTAGAACAAACTAAGTGATGCAAAGGTCTGTAAAGAAATAGTTAATTGTCTTCTCTACCTGGCTCTAACCTTCTCTATTGGGGTAATTAGTCCTATACAATTCGGACTTTATCCTTTTATACCTTTCTCTATGTTTGTGAATCCCATGCAATTGTATTTCCACCGACGTGGAGTTTCTTTTTCGTACAATGTATGTATGTATCACATGTTCTTTTTTTTTCCGATCATTTTTTAATTGTTATTTTGTTATAGTTGTCCCAAGTTTTCCCCTTCTGCTCTCTTCCACCCCCCCCCCCGTAACCACAGTCAATTCCCACACTGTTTTCCTTGTCCATGAGTCATTCATACATGTTCCTTGTCTAGTTCCAATATCACATTTTCTTATGGCCACCCCTTTAGGTTCCAACTTCTGTATCTTGCCTCCTCTTCTAATGAATAGTTGTATGATGTTCCTTGGTCATGGATCTGTTATGTATATGCTTCTCTCTCTCTTTTTAAAGATTTTATTTCATTATTTTTTAGAAAGAGGGAAAGGGAGAGAGGCAGAGAGGGAGAGAGACATCAATGTATGGTTGTGTTTCACCTGCCTCCAGCCACAGACCTGACTGGAGACCTGGTGTGCAACCTGGTTATGTGCCCTGGCTGGGGAATCGAACCTGCGACCTTTGGGTTCGCAGACCGGCGCCTTAACCGTTGTGCTACCAGCCAGGGCCTGTATATGCTTCTCAATGGACAGATATGTAATGCCTACCAGCTTCTGACACTGCAAATAATGTCAAATAAATCACTTTGTGTGGACACGCAGGATTACATACAGGTGCTTCAAATTCTATATGGTAGATTCCTGGAGTTATATTGCTGTGTGTGTGTGTGTGTGTGTGTGTGTGTGTGTATGAATGGGTAGACTAGATAACTTTATAAAAATGTGTAGCAATTTTCACTATATCAAGAATGTGTGAAAATGCCCTTTTTCACTCAGTCTCAACCAGCTCTTGCTTTCATTTTTTGTTGTTGTCCTTGCCAATTTGATGGGTAAAATATTTGATGCTTTAATTTGATCTTCTGATTTATCTAATACTATTTTTTAAAAAGATTTTATTCATTATTTTCAGAGAGAAGGGCAGGGAGGGAGGAGGAAAGGGAGAGAAGCATCAATGTGTGGTTGTCTTTCACCTGCCTCCAGCCACAGACCTGACCGGAGACCTGGCTTGCAACCTGGTTATGTGCCCTGGTTGTGGAATCGAACCAGCAACCTTTGGGTTCCTAAGCCAGCACCTTATCCACTGAGCCACTAGCCAGGGCCTAACTTACCTAATACTATTGAGAGATATAAACAACATGTATTTTGTTGGCCAATCATATTTCCTCAATTATGAACTGTCTTTTCATATCCTCTGTACATTTTTAAAATAGGGTTTTTCTTTCTTCTCTTTTTATGGTAATTCTTTGTATCCTGTTGATATTAACCCTTTGACTATTAGATGTATTGTAAACTTTTTTATTGCTTTTTATTTATTGATTTGAGGAGAGAGAAATGTTCAATTTGTTGTTCCACCTATGGACTCAGTCATTGCTTGATTCTTTCCTTAAAACATGTAAAAGTCATTTCCAGATGGATTAAATTTTTAAATATGAAAATCTAAGCTATTGAAAACAAGACAGAGAGAATGTTTATATAGCAACAGAGCAGGATGAACCTTTCTTTTAAAAAGCAGAAGACCACTCTGGCTTGTGGCTCAGTGGATAAGGTGCCAGCCTGTGAACTCAAAGGTCGCAGGTTCAATTCCCAGCCAGGACACATAACCAGGTTGCAAGCCAGGTCTCCAGTCAGGTCTGTGGCTGGAGGCAGGTGATAAGTCAACCATACATGAATGTTTCTCTCCCTCTCTTCCTCTCTCCCTTCTCTTCCCTCTGAAAAATAATAAATAAAATCTTTTAAAAAATTAAAAAAATAAAAAGCAGAAGACCTATGGGCTATGAAAGAAACAACAGCCAGGCCTTTAACCAGGTCCATAGCTGGAGGCAGTTGAAACGCAACCATACATTCTTGTTTCTCTCCCTTCTCTTCTCTCTAGAAATAATGAATCTTAAAAAAGAGAAAAGAAAAAAAAAAAAAAAAAGAGAAAAAATAAGGAATCTTAAAAAGAGAGAAAAGAAACAACAAATGTATCTCATCACATAAAAATAATAGAATTTTAATGGAACTAGAAGTCATAATTAAAACACCTTTTTAAAAGTTTTCAGCACTGGCTGGGGAACTCAGTTGGTTAGAGTGTTGTCTTGTACACCAAGGTTGCAGGTTCAATCCCCAGTTAGGACATATATCAACAAATTGAATATAAATAAATAGAACACTGATCAATGTTTCTCTCTCTCAAAAAAGTCTTTTTTTTAAGTATTTAAAAAACACCCCTGACTGGTAGCACAGTGGTTAAGGCGCCGGCCTGCAAACCCAAAGGTCACAGGTTTGATTCCCCCAGCCAGGGCACATAACAAGGTTGCAAACCAGGTCTCTAGTCAGATCTGTGGCGGAGGCAAGTGAAAGGCAACCGTACATTGATGTCTCTCTCCTTCTCTGCCTCTCTCCCTTCCCCTCTCTCTAAAAATAATGAAATAAAAAATCTCTTTAAAAAAAGGTATTTAAAAAAAAGAAAAAGAAATGCTACTTCAATTACATGTTTAGTTCCTTTCTAGATTGCTTATCTCTGTTTCATTTAGCTCATTTTCTGGAGTTTTGATCTGCTCTTTCATTTGGGCCGTGTTTCTTTGTCTCCTCACTTGGCAGCCTCCCTGTGTTTGTTTCTATGGATTAGGTAGAGGTGCTTTGACTCTGTGTCTTGGTGGTGTGGCTTAATGTAGTAGGTGTCCTGTAGGGTCCAGTGACACAGCCTCCCTGATCACCCAGGCTGGGTACTTGAGCTGCACCCTTTGTGTAGGCTGAGTACACCCTCCTCTTGTGGTTGAGCCTTGGTTGCTGTTGGCAAATTGATGGGAGGGATTTACCCAGGCCAGTCGGCTGCAAGGACTAGCTGTGACCACGGACCACCAATCTCTGTCCTCCATGGAGGATCAGCTGTGCAGGGTGATGGTGCTCCAATGTGGTCTGTAGCTGTCCAAAGAGTGTGCTGGCCCTGGGGTTTCCTGGGTGGTGCAGGCCAAGGTCAGTCCCCACCTGTGTTCTGCCCAGGGCCACCCTGCCTGAGCTATAAAGCAATCTGTGATAACTGCCACTTGTGCTGGGCTTGGAGATTCCAGGCGAAGCCAAGCTGTGAATCTAAGCTGGCTGCTGCTGGTGCCGGGCCTGGGGCTCACTGCAGTCGGCTTTGCTAGGACTTAGGAAGTCGTGATGCCTGAGCTGAGATCAGCCATTTACATGGAAAAGCATCTCGGGTGGGCCCATAAGTTGGGTGGAGCAGAGTCTCTGGGGATCTCCAAGGCTGGTCAAAGAGAGCTGGCCAGGTTGATGGAGTCTCAGATATGCACCACCTTGCTGGATCTGTCGGGGAAGGGTTTAGAAAAGGGACAATGGCCCCTGCTCACCTCGATGCCAGACTTCAGTTCCTCCCTGTATGTCACTGGTACTGGGGCTCAGGGGGAGTGAGTGTGAGTAGGCGAGTCCATGTGTGGGTTCTTTAAGAGAAACTGCTTGGAGTTCCAGAAGGTTCTTCCTCCTACTTCATCCCTGCTGAGTTTTGCAGCCAGAAATTGTGGGGATTTATTTTCCTGGCACTGGAGCCCTGGGCTGGCGGGGTGCTGGGATTGCTCACTCCCAAGATATCCCTCCCTAATTTTTATTCCTCACACATGGGTGAGGGGCCAGCCTGCACCCCTCCTACCAGTGTGGATGGACGTGTTTTCTTTCATTCCATAGCTGTCAGATTTCCATTCAACTGGATTTCTGACTGTTGTGAGCGATGGTTGTTCTATGTTTTAGTTGTCATGTTGATGTGGTTGTGTGAAGAGGAGAGCCATGTCTGCCTGTGCTGCTGTCTTGACCTGAAGTCCCAAAAACTATTCCTGAACCTTTTTCTCTTTTACCTCTCTATGCCTGTGTCAAAACTATGTTATTACATCAGTTTATTTATCTGTTATTTTAATCCTCACCCAAGGACATGCTTATTGACTTCAGAGAGAGGGGGAGGGAGACAGAGAGGGAGAAAAACATCAACCTTGCCCGAACTGGGGACCAAGCCCGCAACCCAGGCATGTGCCTTAACTGGAATGGAACATGTGACCTTTTGGGTCACAGGACAACGCTCCAATCAGCTGAGCTGCACCAGCCAGGGCAATTACATCATTTAAAGACCTAAAGACCGGTTAAGATCAGGGAAAATCCCCCTTTACCGTTCTTTCTCAGAAAAAAAATGTTAACTCTGACATTTATTCTTCTATGTGAATTTAAAAATTATTTTGTTCCATTAAATAAAAGGGGAGGGGGAGGACTTCCAAACTCCTCTTTTCCTCCTCTTTCCTCGAACTGCATTTAATTTATTGGTTACTTTGTGACAAGTTAACATAGCATTAGTTTTCCATTCATTCAGGCCTTGTCCTTTAAAAATGTTTGTAATTTTTTTCATAAAGATCTAGTGTCTTTCTGGATGAATTAATTCCCAGGTATTTTTCTTTTTTCTTTTTTCTTTTTCTTTTTTTTTTAATTTTATTGTTGTTGTATTACATCCATCCCCTTTTGCTCCCCTTTGTCCCCCTAATTCCCAGGTATTTTATACATTTTTTAAAAAAGGTTTTTATTTGTTATTTTTAGAGAGAGAAGGGCAGGGAGAGAGGAAGAAAGGGAGAGAGACATCAGTGTATGGTTGCCTTTCACTTGCCTCCAGCTACAGACCTGGCTGGAGACCTGGCTTGCAACCTGGTTATGTGCCCTGGCTGGGAATCGAACCAGCAACCTTTGGGTTCACCGGCTGGTGCCTATCCACTGAGCCACCAGCCAGGGCCTTATTTTATACTTCTAAATCAAAACATGAATAAGATACATGTTCTGAGAGAAGTTTGATTTTTATTTATTTTTGGTACATCAATTCTCTTACCAAATCCACTTATTAAGATTTATTTTTAAGTGGCAGCTCTACAACTTTCTGAGACTGTGAATCATGTTTTCTTCAGATAAATACCAGTTTTCATTTTAATTCTTTTATTTTTTTAAAATACTTGATTTATTTTTAGGGAGAGGGAAAGAGAGGGAGAAAGACAGGGAGAGAAACATCAACGTGTGGTTGCCTCTCATGTGACCCCAACTGGGGACCTGGCCTGCAACCCAGGTATGTGTCCTGACTGGGAATCGAACCAATGACCTTTTGGTCGCAGGCCAGCGCTCAATCCACTGGGCCACACTAACCAGGGCTAATTATTTCATTGTATTTTTACACTGTTACTCCTGGATGAATGTGAATAATAGTGATGCTGTGTCGATTCTTACTTTAAAGGGAATTGGATTAGTAGAAAACTACCTCATATGACTTTACTGGGCTTTCGTAAATATCTTTCTTGTATTTGGATAGCTCTTTCCCCCCTTATTTCCTTCATTTTCTCTTTGAATTTTCATCCTCTTTTGGCTCCCGGGCAGTTAAGCAACTACATGATTGACTTAGGCCTCTGACAAACACTGTCCTGTTCAAGAACCCAGGAGCCCAGGCCCCCAGCCCCACCCCTTCCTTGAGAAGTTGAGCATTACTGGCTTCAAAATCTGGCCCCTCCCCACGTGCTCAAATTTCCATGAACCTCAGGACTGAGGATTAGGCAGAAGCCAATGCTGGTCCCAGGGATTCCTGGGAAATGTTCTCTACCATCCCTTGCAAAGACTGATGGGAGGTGATCAACCCTCACCCCCTTCTCTCCTCAGGGACTGGAATTGACATCCCTGTCCTCCTCCTTCTCATTGATGGCGATGAGAAGATGTTGAAGGTAGGGGCCCAGACACTTGGGGCTAAGGGACTAAGGGGCTGGGGCCGCTGGCCCTGCATTTCAGAGGAGGAGGGGCTGGGGATCTGTACTTCAGGGGGTGGGTGAATACGTCCTTCCCTGACCTGACTCCCCTCTTTATCTGGTAGAGGATAGAGAATGCCACCCAGGCCCAGCTCCCCTGCCTCCTGGTGGCTGGGTCTGGGGGAGCTGCCGACTGCCTGGCCGAGATCTTGGAAGACACTTTGGCACCAGGGAATGGAGCGGGCAGACGAGGTGATGCCCAGGATCGGATTAAGCGTTTCTTCCCCAAAGGGGATCCTGAAGCCCTGCAGGCCCAGGTATGACATGGAGGATCTAACTCTAGGTCCTGAGATGGAAGGGAGTTGGGGACCTGGGCTCCTGGGTTGTGCGAGAAGAGGGTGCTCGCTAAGGGCTTGGAATCCTAGACCTAAGGGAAGAGGGTAATGGAGACCTGGACTTGTATCTGAAGGGGAGAGACCTGGGGGCCTGCGCTTGGGTTCTGGGAGTAGAGGGTGCTGGGCACCTAGAACACCAGGTCCTGAAGGTCTTCTGTGTCCCTGTGGACAGGGCCCAGGTGGAGCTGGGCTCGGGGTGCGGAATTTGGTATTCTGCAGGTGGAGAGAATCATGACCCGGAAGGATCTGCTGACAGTCTATTCGTCCGAGGATGGCCCTGAGGAATTTGAGACCATTGTTTTGAGGGCTCTTGTCAAGGGTAAGGCTTGGACCCCCAGACTCTCTCATTCTCTCTATTCAGTGTTGGACAATTTTCCTGGCCTGGGTACTTTATCCATTCTCTCTAATCTAGGGCTATGTCCCTTTTTGATGCCTCTCTCTCTCATTCCCCTTTGCATTATTTCTTGAGGCTTTGCCTAGTGCTCAGGGACAGGTTCCCAAGATACTTTCATTATGTTCCAACATTGCTTTCTTTCTGTTGAATCCATTCATCCATTCACCCATCCATCCATCCATCCATCCATCCATCCATCTATCCAGCCACTCCACCCACTCATCCATCCATCCATCCATTTATCCACCAACTTATCCATCCATCCATCCATCTATCCAGCCACTCCACCCACTCATCCATCCATCCATCCATTTATCCACCAACTTATCCATCCATCCACTCATCCATCCATCCATCCATTTATCCACCAACTTATCCATCCATCCACTCATCCATCCATCCATCCATCCACCCATTGACACATCCATCCATCCATCTATCCATCCATCCATCCACTGACCCAACCATCCACTGACCCATCCATTCATCCATCCATCCATTTATCTACATACTCAACTATCTTTGTATCCATCCATCCACCACTCATCTATCCATCCATCCATTTATCCACCAACTCATCCATCCATCCATCCATCCATCCATCCATCCATCCATCCATCCATCCACATACTCATCCATCCATATGTATATACATTGATTTTTCATCGACCCCTTATTTTATTCATTCTTGATTCTTCCACCCATCCACTCATCCATCCATCTTGCCATTCACCCATCCTTTTACCTACCCATCCACACATCCATTGACAATCCCATGCATTCATCATTCTTCTGTCCATCCCTCTTTCACCTATCCATTCTTCCACCCACCCACTCATCTACCCATCCATCCATCCATCTAGTCATCATCCACTCACCCTTTCTTCCTCTTCTACATGCCCCCAGAATATTTCAAGCATTGCAGGGCAGGGGAATCAGAGGTGAACCAGAGCATGTCTCCCAGTGAGGAACTCCTGATATTTCACTAGAGGAATGAATGATGAAAACCAAGGTGGAGAACACAATGGCCACCTGGTAGAAGCTAAGGATGGGCTAGGTTATTCATTCAACTAACATTATCCTAGGCTCCAGACGTTACAGCAGATCCATATCCTGTTCTCAATGAACCCAGATCCTCCCAGGGCTGTTTGGACACAACCTAAAATAAAGTGTAAGACAAAAGATTAGGGGAGGAACCATAGTTGGTAAAGGGAGGAAATTCAAGGAGGAAGTGGCATTCAAATTGGACCTTGAAGAACTAGTAGCATTTGGACTTGGTAAGATGAGGAGATGGGCTAAATAAGTGGTAGTGGGATTCCCAGGGCTCTGTGGGGACATGGGTGTCAGAGTTTTACAGAAAAAAATCCACTTAGATAAGAACTCCCACGAGGCGTAGCATCAATTTACAAGGGGTTTTCAGTCCCAGACCGCACCCCAGTTTTATCCACCCTGTTCTGTGGTGGCAGAAGGAGCAGTTACTTCTGTCTTTAGGGTCAGATAAAGCTGGCTCCTTCCTCGCTGGGTGGCCTCTTCCAGCCTCCGTCTCCTCTGAAAAGGGGAGACAGTACCGGGCAGGAGTGTTGTGAGTTTGGGGGGCAGCTTAGGAGCAGTGCCTGGTCCCTGGGTTGGTGGGAGGGCATCCCCGAATGGGAGCTCTCCTTAGAGTGATTCTAGTTCTTGTGGGGACACATCTTTCCATGGAGGACAAGCGTGGGCCAGTCTGGTTCACTTTACTGAAGTCGATGGATGGACTCCTTGGGAGAGAACGTGGCAGCTCTGTGAGGTGTGGTTTGGTTGGGGGAGCTGTGTGAGTAACTCCATTGTCGGCAGAAGTGGATGGAAGTGACCCTACTCGGCTGGGGAAATTGGAGCTGGCTGAGTGGCTCGGGGACAGCAGTGTCAAATGGATGGGGTTTCCAGCAGGTGAGGGAGGAAGGGGGAAGGGAACAAAAACTGAAGAATCTAGTTCAAGCCAGGCACGGGGCTGGACAGTTGGCATCTTTTTTTTTTGTCCCTGACCCACCATCCCTGCCTGCAAGGATTGGCTCCCCACTTTGCAGATGAAGAACCTGGGACTCAGAGAGTGGGGAGGTGACTTGCCCAAGGTCACAAGGTAACAGGCATCAGGCTTTAATTCAGGTCTGTCTGACTCACAAGCCCACTGCGTAGGCTGTGTTTAGGGGAGAGGTAAGAGACCCACGTGGATAGCATGAAGTACGGTGTCATAAGACAGCCTGTGGGGAGGCGGGACCAGACCACTCAGGACCTCAGATGAGACTTTGGCCCGAGAGGCATGGGAAGGACAGGGTCAGTTCTGTGTACGGAGGGACCCTCTGGGATCAGGCAGGGGCAGACTAGAGAGGAGAGACTGAGGAAAAAGGAGAGGCTGCAGCGATGGTGGTGGGACAGAATGGACTTGGGGCCATGGGGACAGAACAGTAAGGGGTCTTGGAGTGAGATTTGGGTGGCTGGAGAGATGGGGCTTGGGGACCCATGAGCTGTTTACTAGGAAGCAACGGGAGAGACCAGGACCGCCCCTGGGGATCCTTGTTGACTGAATGGACAAAGATGCTCCCCTTGAGGTGGAGGACCCAGGGGAAGATCAGTTTTGGGGAATCCCTTAAACTCAGTATGGGACCTGGTGGGCATGAAGGCCAGCTAATGCATGTTAGTGTAGAATACAATGCAAGATCTGTAAGTCTATCTTTTTTATTTTATTTTATTTTATTTTAAGATTTTATTTATTATTTCCAGAGAGAGGGGAAGGGAAAGAGGCAGAGTGGGAGAGAAGAATCAATGTACGGTTGCCTTTCACCTGCCTCCAGCCACAGACCTGGCTGGAGAACTGGCTTGCAACCTTATTATGTGCCCTGGCTGGGAATTGAACCAGCGACCTTTGGGTTTGCAGGCCAGCACCTTATCCACTGTGCTACCAGCCAGGGCTGTAAGTCTATCTTTTTTCTTCTCTTGAAACTGTGAGGAAAGTAAGGGAGATCCAGGCCCTTGCACAATTCCACTCTGAATTTGCTTCTGGGTTTTGAAAAAAAGAAATAGAAAGTTGCATGGTCCCAGACACATGACTACCTCTCTCTGGGCCGGCGTTTTCTCAATTTTTAGCCTTCGGGGTTATGCTGGTCAAGCCGCAGGGTCCTCCCAGTTTGGGACTTCTTCCTACAATTAGTATTGGTAGCGGTGCTCCAAAGTGGGTTTTTCCATTAGTATTCCCATTTTGTAGATGAGGAAACTGAGGCTCCTGAGGTCCAGTGGCTTGCCTGGAGTCCTCGCATCAGGTTTGGTGGAGCTGGGGTAGGAATGATCGCAGAGCCATTGCTCATGTGCTCGCCACTGGACTCCCTAGCCCTGCTGTGCCAATTGTTGGCACAAGTGAAACAAAAGTCCTTCCTCTGCCTTGGGGATAGATGTGGTGCAAGTGGAGACGGGAGGAAAAACATAACTCCAAGGCCAAGTGCCCTGAGACCCAGCAGCATCTAGACAGGGCTTAACTTTCAGGACCCACTGTTTGCTTCAGACAGACCTGTTGTGAGCACACTCTTTGCCTCCGGTTGTTGGACCTAAGTTCTCAAGGCTTCTTGACTTTCCTTGCTCTTTTCAAGGACCTCCAGGGTCTTCTTGAGTCCCTCTGGTGTTCGGGTTTTTTCCAGTTTCATGTTCTGCTAGTGTCCCGTCCTTCCTCTCACATGCCTCACCCTGACCTGTGAGACTCGGTAGGGCACCGTCCCTCAAAGCTAAAGGTCACCGATTTGATTCCCAGTCAAGGCACATGCCTGGGTTACAGGTGAGGTTGGGGCTTGCCTAAGAGGCAACATTTGGACGTTTCTCTCCTTTTCCTTTTTCCTCCATTCCCTCCCTCTCTAAAAATAAATACATAAAATCTTTTTTGTTTTTTAAAGCCCCTCTTCAGGGCCCATCTTGTGCAAGGCTTCGTTGGATCAATCTAACCTCTGATTGAAGCCTTACCTGGGTTCTCATCACATGCTATGCCCATTACTGTGAGGGTGGTTATGTGGTTTGGGGGTATGTTTTCCTGGAATGAGCTCCTTTAGGGCAGGGACAGTATCTGGTTTCTCTCTCCATCCCTCTCATTGCCTGGTCCAGAACCTACCTCAGGAGATTTTAAATGAATAAGTGATTCCCTTTCCTTTTTTTTTATTTTCAAGATTTTATCTTAAAAAATGAATGTTTGGCATCCCAAATAGAAGCAGAAAAGACATTCACCTGATGTCCCCACCCTGCCCCTGACTCTTGCCCCCTCTCCCTCTCACCCTCGCAGCCTGCGGGAGTTCTGAGGCCTCAGCTTACCTGGACGAGCTGCGTTTGGCTGTGGCTTGGAACCGCGTGGACATTGCCCAGAGTGAACTCTTCCGGGGTGACATCCAGTGGCGGGTGAGGAGTTGGATGGGCCTGTGGGGTGGGGTGGGGGGAGCCCGGCAAGGAGGATGCGCCTTCCTGACCTTCGGCCCAATCTTCCGTTATGGCCTGTACAGTTTTCTCTTAATTGTCCACCCGTCTCTTGTTGTCCATCTGTCCACACCTTGTTCCTTCTCTCCCCATTCATCCATTTGTCACTCAGTGCTGTACTCCGCCCCCGCCCCCGTCTCTTGTCCTTAACCCCTGACCTCAGCTGGCCTTCTGTCTGTCTCTGCTCATCTCTTCCCCCGTTCATCCCGCCCCTGCCAGTCCGTCCACCTGGAGGCCTCCCTCATGGACGCCCTCCTGAACGACCGGCCCGAGTTCGTGCGCTTGCTCATCTCTCATGGCCTCAGCCTGTGTCACTTCCTGACCCCGGTGCGTCTGGCCCAGCTCTACAACGCGGCGCCCCCCAGCTCGCTCATCCGCAGCCTTCTGGACCAAGTGTCCCAGGGCAGCAAAAGCCCAGCCCCTAAACCCTCTGCGGAGCCCCGCCCCCCTGACGTGGGGCAGGTGCTTCGGCTGCTGCTCGGTGAGATGTGCGCGCCGAGGTATCACGCCTGGGCCACCAGGGACCCCCACCACCACCATGGCTGCAGGGAGAACGACCATGGCTGCACGGAGAACGTAAGGACCGGGCGATGCTGGCTGGTGGATACCCCGAAGGCCCCCGGGGTGGGGCTACGTTGGGAGGGGTGTGGCCAGATAACAGGGTGTGTGATGAAGCTGGGGGTGGGGCTGGTGATTGGGGCGGAGCTAGGCAGGCACCTGGGGCGGGGCTAAGCAGCATCTGGGCGGGGCTAGACCGTATCTGGGCGGGGCTAAGCAAGCATCTGGGTGGGGCTAGACCGCATCTGGGCGGGGCTAAGCAGGCATCCGGGGCGGAGCCAGACCTCACCGCGCCTCCCTTGCCTGCAGTCCCTGCTACTCTCTGTCAGGGCCACCTCGGAACTCATGCTGGACGCTGTCCTGGGGCAGACCCCGTGGAGTGACCTGTTCCTCTGGGCACTGCTACTGAACAGGGCTCAGATGGCCTTGTACTTCTGGGAGATAGTGAGTGCTGACTTGGTCTCTGATTCTACTCTCCTGCCTCCCTGTCCTTTAGTTTCACCTGACTTCAGTGTCCTGGAAATACGATTCTGGACTTCTGAGGCCACCCTGACCCGCAACCCCGCCTCTATTCCTCTATTTCCCATATATGACTCCAGCTGCTTCTGCTTCCTTTTCTTCTCCTTTTTTCACATATCATGCATTTTTGTAATTTGCCTCTTCCATTAACAGTATATCTTGGGCCTTTCCCCTTGTTTATATATGTGAATCAATCTTATTCCTTCAAAATGGTTGCCTATAGGAGGAAGTTAGACATCATCCTGTAGCATGTGGGGAGGCATTTCAACTTTGGTACACTGGCCACTTAGATACATTGTTGTAGCTGCAATGCAGAAGGGGCAACACTAGAGGTAAGGAAGCAGCTAAGAGGGCAAAACCGGGGTCTTAGAGGCAGCTAGGGTGAGGGCCTGGAATCCAGCAGCAGGAATAGAGGTGGATTCCACCTCTAGTGGATTTGTAAACATTGGAGAAGTTTACAAAGAAAAAATGAGGGCCGGTGTGGCTCAGTGGGCTGGGGGTTGTCCTGCAAGCCAGTTCAATTCCCATTAGGGACACACGCCTGGGTTCCAGTCCAGGCCCCTGGTTGGGGACATGCAAGAGGCAACCAATGTTTCTCTTGCACAGAAATGTTTCTCTCCCTCACTTTCTCCTTCTCCTCTCCTCTCTCTGAAAATAAATAAATAAATAAAATCTTTAAAAATATGTTATGGGATTCAAATACGATTAAGATAGAGCTTATTGTTATGCGTATATTCTAGAAATATATGGACAGGACTTCTTCAGCTTGGGGTATTCAGCCTATCAGGTCATGGGTTAAATATAGATTTAATTCATTGATGTAGAGTTTATATCACAACAAATGCACCATTTTAACCAGTAAAGGTTGTGCAGTTCAGTAGCCTTGAGTCCACTCACAATGTTGTGCGACCACCACCATCTGTCTAGCTTCACAGCTTTACCATCGGCATCCCAGAGGAGACCTGTATCCATCAAGTGTCACTTCCCCTCTCTCTTCCCTCCAGCCCCTGGTAACCACTAATCTACTTCCTGTCTCTATGGGCTCCCCTACTTGGGATAGTTTATGTAAATGGAACCATGTATTATGTGGCCTTTTTCATTGGACTTTCTGCACGTAGCATAATATTTTCAAGGTTTATCCATGTACTAGCATGAATCAGAATTTACTTCTTTTGAAAGGTTAATATTTCCATTGTGTGATATTCTACATTTTGTCTGTCCACTTATTGATGGGCACATGGGCTGTTTTGACATTTTGGTTACTGTTAACAATACTGTTGTGAACATAGGTGTACACATTTTGGTCCCTGCTTTCAATTGTTCTGAGCTCAGACCTTGGAGTGGAACTGCTGGGTTATATGGTAATTCTAGGTGTAATTTTCTTTTTGAAGGACCACCATACTGTTTTCCACACTGGGTGCATCATTTTATATTTTAACCAGCAATGCACAAGAGTTCCAGTTTTTCCATATCTTCACCAGCTCTCATTATTTCTGTTTTTTTTTTTTGTTTTTGTTTTTGTTTTTTAAAGATTTTATTCATTATTTTCAGAGAGAAGGGCAAGGAGGGAGGGAGGGAGAGAAATATCCATGTATTGTTGCCTTTCACCTGCCTCCAGCTAAGGACCTGGCTGGAGATCTGGCTTGCAACCTGGTTATGTGCCCTGACTGGGAATCGAACCAGCAACTTTGGGTTCGCAGGCTGGCGCCAACCCACTGAGCCACACCAGCCAGGGCTTGTTTTTGATAATTGCTATTCTAAAGGGTATGAAGTGCTATTACGCTACAGTTTTTTTACTTGCATTTCCTTAATGATTCATGATGTTGAGCATCTTTTCATGTGTTTATTGGCCATCTATATGTCTTTGGAGAAATGTCTATTCAAGTCCTTTGCCTTATTTATGTATTTATTTATTATTATTATTTTAAAGACTTTATCCATTTATTTATTTTTAGAGAGAGAGGAAAGGAGGGAGAGAGAGGGAGAGAAACGTTGATGTGTGGTCATCTCTCCCAAGCCCCCAGTTGGGGACCTGGCCTGCACCCCAGGCATGCCCCCCAACCAGGAATTGAACCAGCAACTCCTTGGTTCTCAGGCAGGCACTCAACCTACTAAGCCACACCGGCCAGGGCTCCTTTCCCCATTTTTTTTTTTTTAAGATTGTATTTATTTTCAGTCAGAGGGGAAGGGAGAGAGGCAGAGAGGGTAAAAAACATCAATGTATGGTTGCCTTTCACCTGCCTCCAGCTGATGGACCTGCCTGGAGACCTGGCTTGCAACCTGTTTATGTGCCCTGGCTGGGAATCGAACCAGCAACCTTTGGATTCGCAGGCCAGCACCTTATCCACTGTGTCACCAGCCAGGGCCTCCTTTTCCCATTTTGAAATTGAGTTGTCTTATAAAGTCTATATTCCTCATCATGTGTGGCCACTGAAGTCGCTGTTCTATAAGCTTGCTGATCAACTAGTGACTTGATAGCAATTTCCTTAAATGCTTGGGGGTAAAAATCTCCCAAACTCCCTCAGTTTGCAGATTCACTGTGTAGGAGCTGCCTCTCAACAGGCAGGCGGTTGGCAATTCTACCTTAGCTTTCACTTCCTGCTTTTGTGGCTAAAGGTCAGCCAGAAATGAAAGCTCAGGGCGTTTTCTGTGCAATGGTGCTGCATATAGCCTTCTAAATCCCTAGCACCTGTAAGAGATTTACAAATTCCATTCCAAGCCTAAGCTCCTATTCTCTGTCTTTTGTTCTTGAATTAGAAGAGGGCAGCTGAGGTTAATACCTTTATTTTTATGTATTATTATTATTTTATTTTTAAGGTTTCTCTTATATTTTAATTTCTTATATATATATTTTTTATTTTAAAAAAATTCATTATTTTTAGAGAGAAGAACAGGGAGGGAGGAAGAAAGGGAGGGAGACATCCATGTCTGGCTGCCTTTCACCTGCCTCCAGCTGGGGACCTGGCTGGAGACCTGGCTTGCAACCTGGTTATGTGCCCTGGCTGGGGATTGAACCAGCAACCTTTAGGGTTCACAGCATGGCACCAACCCACTGAGCCACACCAGCCAGGGCCCTATTATTATTATTTTAAATAGTTTTACTTATTCATGTCTCTTTTAGAGAGAAAGGGGAATAGAGGGAGAAAGAGACTTAGAGAAACATCAATGTATGGTTGCCTCTTGCACACCCTCAACCAGGGACCCTGACCGAAACCCAGCCCTGTGCCTCAACTGGGAATTGGACTGCCGGTCCCTCCATTTGAAGGCCGGCACTCAATCCACTGAGCCACATCAGCCAGGGCAATTTGAATTTTAAGTGCTTTCAAACACCACCTGGGGAAGCTCCAAGAACAGTGAAAGGAAGGCAAGTTCTTGAGCTGTTTCTTTAGGGGGTCCACAGCTAGGTCCACACACACAGCCACAATTATTCAAGAGTATGATCTGAATTGCTCCCTGTCACCAAAAACCACACTATCAAGGTTCCCACTGAGCTGGGGAGTTGGCAATGGTATGTGGGTTAGTTAAAATGTCACAGTGCTTTTTTACTGAAATTCAGCATTTTCTTCATTAAGCACTTCCCTGTTTGTTGTAATTAAAAAATAAATAAATAAAAATTTCTAGGCAGTATCTTTTCAGAGAGCAGGGAAGGAGGGAGAAAAAGAGGGGAACATCTATTGGTTGCCTTTTGCACGCCCCCAACTGGGGACCTGGCCTGCAACCCGGGCCCAGTGCCCTGACTGGGATTCGAACTCGCAACCTTTTGGTTTGCAGGCCGGCGCTCAATCCACTGAGCAACACGAACTAGGGCTATTCGTTGTAACTTTTATATTACATTCCAGAAGTCTAAAAAAGTTGATTCTGCCAGTTTATTTGTTGCTTTTGTGGAGGGATGGAGCCCAGGAGTTCTCTACCCTGTCCCCCAACTGCTTCCTGTCCTATCTGTAACCTCTGACGTTGTGCTAACTCCAGCCTCAGCCCTTGGTCCCTGAACTTAGTGACTTCTGACATTTCCCTTGATGCCCAGTTTCTTCCGGATCCATCTAGATCCATCTACAAACATGACTCTATCCTTGGCCTCGGCTGACCCTGGTTGATTCCTGACCTCTGTATATGGTCCTTCCCTTGACCCAGGCTTTCTGCCTCCTTGCTTCCCCTTCTGTGAGCCTCTGACCCTACCCTTGACCCCTCCATCTGTCCCGCGCCCTCTCTCCCTCCAGGGCTCCAACGCAGTGGCCTCTGCTCTTGGGGCCTGTTTGTTGCTGCGGGTGCTGGCGCGCCTGGAGTCCGAGGCTGAGGAGGCTGCCCGGAGGAAGGACCTGGCAGCCAAGTTTGAGGGTCTAAGTGTTGGTGCGTGCGGAAAGGGGGGCAGGTATTCAGGGCTGCCATGCAGGGGGGTGGGTACACGCCCCCAGTCCCCTCATAACCCAGCCCCGCTCTCTGTCAATCTCCTTCTCTCTTCTCTCCTCTCTGGACTCATTTTCCTTCTTCCCAACTAAACCCGCTGCTCCCAGGCCTCTTTGGCGAATGCTACCGCAGCAGCGAGGAACGGGCCGTTCGCCTTCTTCTGCGGCGCTGCCCATTCTGGGGGGATGCCACCTGCCTGCAGATTGCCACGCAGGGCGACGCCCGTGCCTTCTTTGCCCAGGACGGAGTTCAGGTGAGCGTCTCAGACCCAACCTCCCAAACCGCCCTTAGCTCCAGGCTGCCACTGTGGGCAGTCTGGGCCAGCCCCTGCCCCTGGGGACCCCCTCTTTCCAGGGAGGCTCAGCCCCTCCCGCATACATGCTCTTCCTATAAGAAGCAACCCCACCCCCCACCCCCCGCCAGCATGGCGGACTCTCCTAAAACGATCCCCTCCAGATGCAGAAATTGCTGAAGACGCTGGTGGCAAGTCCCTCCCAGTTCCTTAGGAGATCCCTGGCCCCAGGTCACAGCAGTCAGAATGGCCGCATCAGACAATTGCCTGGCCTTCTGGACACAGAGAGACGCCCTGGTTTAGGAGATCCCACTCCTCCTGCAGGAATTCCGCCCTCTCCAGAAGCCCTACCATCTCTCCCACCATAACATTTTGAACGTTCTCAGCATCCTTAAACTAAATCTGACAGGGCAGCCTTGGCTGGTGGCACAGTGGATAAGGCACCTGCCTGCGAACCCAAGTGTCGCTGGTTCGATTCCCAGCCAGGGCACAGAACCAGGTTGCAAGCCAGGTCCTTAGCTGGAGGCCTGTGAAAGGCAACCACACACTGATGTCCCTCTCCCTCTCGGCCTCTCTCCCATCCCTTCTCTCTAAAAATAATAAATAAATTCTTAAAAAGAGAAAATCTGACAGGGGCACAGAGTCCCACCCTCAATAGGTTAAGGGACGATGTCAAGCTTGCCCCAGTGGGAAGCACCATCCTCAACCATGGGAATGATCTGATTGGCATTACGAATAATTACCCAGAGTTCTATTTTTTTTTTTTTTAACTTTGCTCACTTTTTAAAAAAGATTTTATTCCTTATTTTTAGAGAGAAGGGCAGGGAGAGAGGAAGGAAGGGAGAGAAACATCAATGTGTGGTTGCCTTTCACCTGCCTCCAGCTACAGACCTGGCTGGAGACGTGGCTTGCAACCTGGTTATGTGCCCTGGCTGGGGATCGAACCAGCGACCTTTGGGCTCACAGGCCAGCGCCTACCCACTGAGCCACCAGCCAGGGCAATTATCCAGAGTTCTTTGCATTCAGTAGTGGTTAAACTCATGGGGTCTATTAATGCTCCCTTTTTAACCTCCCCGGGCCCCACCTGTGAAAAGCTAGAAAATATTAATACTTTTCTTCCTGGGGGTTTGGGGAGGGTGAAATGAGCTAATCAATTCCAGATAATCAAGCCCAGTATCTGGCATATTGTGTTAATAAACGTTGGCTGTTTACTAGCTAAAATTGGGGGTGGGGGAGAGTGGTCCTTATCTTTGGCTACCTTCCCCCACCCCAATAGTTAGGGTTCCCCTACTGAGCACCTGCTCTGTGGCCCAGTTCTTGCCCGGGGTCTTCGGGAAGGGGCTGGGCAGAGACTCAGGTTCCTTGTCTCCCCTCCACCCCACAGTGTCTGCTGACGCAGAAGTGGTGGGGGGAGATGGACAGCTCCACCCCCATCTGGGCCCTGGTTCTTGCCTTCCTTTGCCCCCCACTCATCTACACCAACCTCATCACCTTCAGGTCAGTCCCCCAGGGTGAGGTGGGCAGGAGCGGGGTGCTCTGCTTCTCTTCTTGCCCAAGTCTGGCCACCTTGCAGTCTGGCCAGTTCTTCCCCCCTTGTTCCCTCTTCTTCCCTCCCCAAGACTGGGGGCATGTGCCAGGAGGTGAGCTTTCAGAGGCGGGGCTCTCTGTATCTGTAGGAGCAATTCTTCTGTCTCCTGGCATGGCCCTGTGGCAATTCCCTTTGGGGTGACTTGAGTGGGGGGCTCCTCTGTGGCTCCCTGCCATGTCTCTGGGTAAAGAGGTTGGGTGTCCCTGGAGAATTTCTCTGCCACTCTCCCCTCCTCCTGTGTCTCATGCTGGGCTTCTCTCCATGCCAGGAAGTCAGGCGAGGAACCCACCCAGAAGGATGTGGGGTTGAACATGGATGGAGACCTCAATGGGGAAGGGTTGATCAGGTGAGTGGAGCAGCAGCACCATGGGAGGTGGGACAGCCTGGCCACTGAGGGAGCACTGGGACCGGGAGCAGGGTCAGAACAGAGAAGTGGGGCTTCAGGAGGTAGAGGTTGCATGCAGCCACTAAAGGGACTGAGGAAGTTTCTAAATGCCAAGCTTAAGGCTCAGTTCAAGGTTTGGTTCTGTCACTGAGGAGCACCTCATTGGAAACAAATTTGTTCCACAATATGTGTACTTCCAACTCAATATAGTGGATTCAGGTGGGTTCAGTTCACTTAGGGATCCTTTGCCTTTTTATTTTTATTTTTTAAGAATTTATTTATTGCCTTGGCCAGTGTGGCTCAGTGAATTGTTGCTGGCCTGTGAACCCAAAGGTCGCTGGTTTGATTCCCAGCCAGGGCACATAACCAGGTTGCAAGCCAGGTCTCCAGCCAGGTCCGTAGCTGGAGGCAGGTGAAAGGCAACCATACATTGATATCTCTCTCCCTTTCTGCCTCTCTACCTGCCCCGCTCTCTAAAAACAATAAATAAAATCTTGAAAAAAAACCCAACTTTATTGAGGTGTGATAAACACACCATTCAGTTCACCCACACCCACTTAAGGTTATATAATTCAACGGTTTTTAGTGTATTCACACTTGTGAAGTTATCACCACAATTCATCTTAAAACTTTTTTATTACTGCAATGAGAAACTTTGTACCAGTAACAGTCACTCCCCATTCTCCTCTCCCCAGAGCGCAAGGCAACCACGAATCCATTTTCTGTCTCTAAGGCCTGTTCTGGGCATTTCATGTAAACAGAGGCACACACCGCGTGATCTTGGATGACTGGCTTTGTTTTCCAGATTTATCCAGCACATGTATCAGTGCTCTTCATTCCTTCTTATTGCTGAGTAATATCCCGCTGTCTGGAGGGACCACATTTTATTTATCCATTCCTCAGCTGGTGAACATTTGCCTAGTTTCTACTCTGAATATCATTTTCTGCTTGGTTTATGAAGAGAGAGTGCCTCTCCTAACCTGTTTGTTTTTCCCATTAGATTTTTTTTTTGTTTGTTTTTTTTTTAAAGAGAGAGAGTGAGGAAAAAGAGAGGGAGAGAAACATCAATGTGTGGTTGCCTCTCAAGTGCCCTCAATTGGGGACCTAGCCCGCAACTCAGCTTTGTGCCCTGACTGGGAATTGAACTGGCGACCCTTTGGTTCTCACTGAACCACGCCAGCCAGGGCTCCTGTTAGCTTTTTGGATGTATTGTTATTATTATATCACTCTGGCATTTCTCTTTGGGGTCACAATTAAGAGTCTAGATGAAGGTGGGACAGAGGATCAGAGCTCAGGAGAGAAGGGTTGGAGATATGAATGGACGAAGACTATGTCCGCATGGTCAGATATCAGAGATGGGGTGGGGGGAGACTGATATGAGAAACTTGGACCAGATAATCTGACCTCAGAACTGAGTCAGAGGTTTATATGTAGGGGCTGAGTTTCAACCTTGGGGAGCCAAGGTCATGAAAGTGAAGCGTCAGAGGTCATATTAGAGGATTGGAGGTCAGGTGGATGGTTCAGAGGTGGTGGTGGAGTCAAAAGCCAGGCAAGGGCCCAAGGTCATCCCAGAGGGCAGAGGATGGTAGGAGTCAGAGGTGAAAAGTAAGCAGTCTTGATGGCAGGAGATTTCAGAGGTCAGAGGCTCCATTCAGGGGTCACAAGGCAAGGAAGGGGCGGACCTCAGACTTAGTTCTAGTTCAGGATGAGTCAGGGTCAGGGAGGTGGAGGAGGTCAGGTGAAAGGGCAGCGGTCTTGCTCATGGTCAAGGTCAGGTTCAGAGGTCCGGTTGCCCGATCCCTCCTTTCTCTCCCTCCCTCAGGCCAGCAGATCCCCCTGAGAAGCTGGCCCTGGGGGTGTTGAGTCAGCCCAGCCGCAGGGGCTGCGCCCTGTGCCTGCAGCGCTGGTCCCAGTTCTGGGGGGCGCCGGTGACAGCCTTCCTGGGCAACGTGGTCAGCTACCTCCTCTTCCTGATGCTCTTCGCGCGGGTGCTGCTCCTGGACTTCCAGCCCTCGCTGCCCGGCGCGCTGGAGCTGCTGCTGTACTTCTGGGCCTTCACGCTGCTCTGCGAGGAGTTCCGCCAGAGCCTGGGCGGGGGTGGTGGCAGCCTGGCCGCCACGGGGCCCGGGCCGGGCGCCCGCCAGGCCCCGCTGCGCCGCCGCCTGCACCTCTACCTCACAGACACCTGGAACCAGTGCGACCTGGTGGCCCTCACCTGCTTCCTGCTGGGCGTGGGCTGCAGGTGAGTGCAGTGGCCTCGCACCTCTGGCCCCGGGGCCGGTACCCCACTCCGCTTCCTCTTTTTCCCGGTTTTCTTTTTTCTTGTTGTTGCTAAAATTTAAAAATATATTTTATTCATTATTTTTTTCAGAAAGAAGGGCAAGGAGGGAGGAAGAGAGGGAGAGAGACATCCATGTATGGTTGCCTTTCACCTGCCTCCAGCTATGGACCTGGCTGGAGACCTGGTTATGTGCCCTGGCTGGGAATCGAACCAGCGACACGGGTTCGCAGGCGGGTGCCTTATCCACTGTGCCACCAGCCAGGGCCTTTTTTTCTTTTTTTCTAAAGATTTTATTTATTCATTTTTAGAGAGAGTAAGGGAGGGAGAAAGGGAGAGAAACATCAATGTCCTTGCCTCTCACACGCCCCCAGCTGGGGAGCCTGCAACCCAGGCATGTGCCCTGACTGGGAATCGAATGGGTGACCCTTTGGTTCACAGGCCGGCACTCAATCCACTGAGCCACACCAGCCAGGGCCACAACGCTTACTCTTAAAGAAACCGGCAGGTGGATAGGCACCTGCCTGAGAATGCAAAGGTTGCTGCTGGTTCGATTCTCAGCCACGGCACATAACCAGGTTGCAAGCCAGGTCTCCAGCCAGGTCCGCAGGTGGAGGCAGGTGAAAGGTAACCACACATTGATGCAAAAGAAAAAGAGAGAGAGAGAGAGAGAGAAAGGAAATTACAAAACCCCCTTCTTGATGGAAGGTACAGTGTAAAGATGACCTAGAAGCAATTTGCTCCCACACAGATAATCTGGCTTTGGGGATAATGTAGTCAAAATGAGGACCCTGCTCTTTCTGCTAGATCTGGAGGTTGCTGGAGGTTCCTCTGAGCACCCAAACCTGGCCCTGCATCAGCACCACTGCCCCACTGTGCTAAATATCTTGCCCCGATACCAGACCACACACTAGCTACCCCCCATTCCCCTCCCTCCTCTTCCTCTGCAGCCTGCAGTCCCAGGCCCTGTGTCCCACCCCCCTCTTCATCTCCATGGCTGTCTCTCCCACCTGGACCCTTGTCCCAGCCTCCTGGACTCCAGGCCCTTCCCTCTAGTCCGTTCCCAGAAGATCTTTCCATGCCGAGAGCTGACCCACCCCTGCCTTCCCAGGCACCCCTGGGCCTGGCATTGGGGTCCTGCCTGGGCTGGGGTCCCCCTTCTCTACAGGGCTGCCTTCCAATTTCTTTGTTTTCTCTTCACTCGAGCCCCTCTGAAACCTACCTGCAGCTCCTTCATCACAGAGTCAGGGCCTGTGTCCTTGACCCTTGATGTTTTGAATCTGTGTAATTATAAATCTGTAACCAGAAGTTTGCCATTAGTGCCGAACGCTTATCAAGGAAGTATTTTGAAACTTCCTAAATCAATTTTATATGCAGGGTGGTGAAACTAGCTTCAGTTATTTTTCAGTTTCTGAAATTCCTTCGGCGTGGTCCACGATTATTTGGGTTGGGTGTTACCACAGCTACTGGGTTCACTGTTCTTGTTTTTGTCTACATTGAATTTCGCCAAATTCTGAGCCTGTGTTTGTGAATTGTGCTTTGTGGCTTTCACGTCTTGCATGGCCGGTTTTCCTGGGTCAAAGGTCATAGATTAGAATTTCATCAGGGAGCTTTGAATGTTCTATCAGTTAGTTAGTCCACAAATCAGTACCTATTCCTACTATTTCTTCACTGATTTAAAAAAAAAACAAATTGTGGGATTCTCCTCAAGTACTTCCTGTTGCCAAGAACGGGCTATATAATGTTCGTTCACTTCTTCCACAGTTTTCAGATCATACTGTGTGGTGCCCAGAGAGAGGACACAAATTAGCTTGTCTTTGGGTCTTGGCACAGGCTGTCCCCCTCTTCCTGAAACCCTTTCCCCTCTTGTCCTCAGCCAAGTTAACTCCTATACTTCCTTTAGGCCTCAGCTTGGCTGTGTCTGTCTTGAAAGCCACCTTTTATCCTTCCCAGACTCTGGGTCTCTCCCGTGTGTTCCTCTAATGTCCTGTGGTCACCCCAGATGGTACTCGGAGCATGCCTTGCTCTGTCTCTTGCCTTAAGTCACTCTATCTCAACTTAAAAATATCTTTGAAATATACTCTATCGCCAAAGAAATGCAAACATATGACCTCATTGAACGGGATTGAACAAATGGTGGACAGAGAACAGAAACCAATGATTTTCTCAGCCTTTGCAAGTGGCTTCACTTTCTCAGCAGTTACATCCACCAACCCTTGGGTGCATATCCTGCCTGTTCTTTCTCTATGCATTGACGTGGACAGATACACATACTTATTTTATATACAAGTGACATGTTTTATGTATTCCTCTGTAACATGTCCTTTTTGTCTCCATTGTTTCCATGGCAGTATTTGCAAATGTATCATATTCTTTGAAAATGTTGCTTCGGATTCCAGGTGAAGGGTTTTAGCCACCCTTGGCTGCAGATCAGACACGACCAACTTCTCCTTGCCAGAACTGAATGAGTGAATGAATTCTTTTCATAAGGCATCGAGACAAAACTTTGAATTTCAAGAGAGAAATCGGGCTAAAAGCTTCTCCACAAAGTCTTTTTCCTTTTCTGCGCCAGATATTCATCACGTATTAGCTGCTCTGGGTTCAGCCCTCTGCCGGTGGTGTTTCTTCTTCTTTATCTCTAAAGTCATCCTAGCGGTTAGAACATGGCTCCGTTTACAGAGAGCAGACAAAGAGCTTTGTGGACTATTTACAAGGGACACCTTCTCGGCTTTCCTCTGTTGACACACTGAGAGTCATGCTTCTTCCATGCTGGGTTAAAAATGCTACCGAGTGATACGACATGAATAATTGATCCCAACAGCAATAAGAGAGTTTTGCAGAACACTGCGCTTGTGTTTATCTCTTTTATTTAGTATAAAATGTCATTTGAGATGACAGGGGTAGAGTCATGGGCTGCCATGCTCTAGGAATGCCAGTGAAATTTTAGACATTTTGGTAAGCTCATTGTTCCCTAGGGGAGCGATAAATGGGGGGAAAAAACCCAAAGATCTTGGCTTACAGTGGAGAAATTCCCAGTGGTTTCCAGAATTGCATGGATGAATGATTTTGTTTTCCCAATCCCTTTCAGGTAGACATTTTGGTTGTTTCTAATATTTTATTGTTCCAGAATAGTAAAAGTTGACGTTCGAGATGTAAATTTTGTGGGTGAAAATGTACATATGTCCCTGATGTGGATAGATTGCCTTATAAAATAGCTTCACCCGTTTACACACCCACCATCAGGGTAAAACAGTACCCTCTTGAGGACACGCTTGACAAAATCTAATATTTTCAATTTTTAAAATTTTGTAGCTCTCGATTTAATTTTTGCGCTTCCCCCCTGCACTCTCATGGATAAAAATGACCTCTTTTTTTAAAATTTGTGCATCTCTGACTTCTAGTTAAATTGGGCATCTTTTCATGACTAATAATCACATGGACTTCTTTCAATTGTCTTTTCATAAACGTTGTCCCACTTAAAATTTTTATTTATTGAATATACATATATATTCAATAAATAAAATTATACAGTAGGTTCTCACCTTAAACTCTGGGTTCTAATTTTTGGTAGTTCTGTTCTGAATATCTTCTCACAGTCTCACGGTCTGCAGCTTGTCTTTTTTTTTTTTTTTTTAATATTTAATTAATTATTTTTAGAGAAAAGGGCAGGGAGGAGGAAGAAAGGGAGAGAAACATCAATGTGTGGTTGCCTTTCACCTGCCTCTAGCTACGGACCTGGTTGGAGACCTGGCTTGCATCCTGGTTATGTGCCCTGACTGGGAATTGAACCAGCGACCTTTGGGTTCAGAGGCAGGTGACTATTCACTGAGCCACCAGCCAGGGCTAGCTTGTGTTACTTTTCTGTGTTATCTTTAGCATTCTTTTACTCTGTAACTTTCCATTTTGAACTAACCTGAGACTGATAAAAATATTGCAAACACAGTACAGAGAATTCCTGTACACTTTTCACCTAGATCCCCCAAATGTTAACATCTTACATTACCAAAAGCAGGAAACTTAATTCAAATTCCACCACCTATCCCACCGATGTCCTTTTTCTGGCCCAGGAGCCAATCCAGTACCCCATATTGCCTTTGGTTTTCATGTCTTTTCAATCTTCTCCAATCTGGGACAGTTATTCAATCCTTCTTTGACTTTTATGACCTTAATGAACACTTTTGAACAATCCAGGCCAGTTATTTTGGAGAATTTACCCCATTTGGGTTTGTCTGAGGTTCCCTCATGAGCAAATTTAGGCTATGCATTTTTGGCAGAAATATTTGCCTTTTTCTGTCCATGCTATTTATGTTATCTTTTTTTTTTTTTTTAGGTTTGAGAGAGAGAGAGAAAGAGAAGAAGGGACAGAGGGGAGCATCAATTTGTTGTTCTGCTTATTTATGCAGCCATTAGTTGGTTCTTGTATGTGCCCTGCCCTGGATTGAACCCGTAACCTTGGCCTGTCGGGATGATGCTGTAACCAACTGAGCTAACTGGCCAAGGCTATTTATGCTATTTATGTTATCTTTTGATGCACAGAAATTTTATATTTCAAAGTAGTCAAGTGCACTTTGTGTATTGTGATTCCGTGTCTTATAGATAAGACTTTTTTCCTATATGACATCTTATCCCAAGCTAATCAACAAATTCTTCTAAACAATTAAAAAATGTTTTTAATGTTGTGGCCCTGGCTGGGTAGCTCAGTTGGTTAGAATAGTGTCTAGATAAGCCAAGGTTGTGGGTTTGATCTCCGCTCAGACCACATACAAGAAGCAACTAAGGAATGCGTTAATATGTAGGACATCTCTCTGTCATTCTTCCTCTCACTCTCAAATCAGTTTTAAAAAATTAAGCAAAATGATTTTTAAAAGATTTTATTTATTTTTAGAGAGAGGAAAAGGGAGGGAGAGAAACATCGGTGTGTGGTTGCCTCTTGCACGCCCACAAATGGAGACCTGGTCAGCAACCCAGGCATGGGCTCTGATCAGCAACCCTTTAGTTCACAGGTTAGCACTCAATCCCCTGAGCCACATCAGCCAGGCCTAAGCAAAAAGATTTTGATGTAGTGCCTTTTACTCGAGGATTTTTTAAAAAGATTTTTATTTATTATTTTTAGAGATAGGAGAAGAGAGGGAGGCAGCGAGGGAGAAAGACATCAATGTGTAGTTGCCTTTCACCTGCCTCCAGCTACAGACCCAGCTGGAGACCTGGCTTGCAACCTGGTTATGTGCCCTGGCTAGGAATTGAACCAGTGACCTTTGGGTTCACAGGCCAGCACCCAACCACTGAGCCGCCAGCTAGGGTACCCTAGGCTTTTAATCCACCCAGACTTTAAGTACACAATGATGCAAAATAGGAATATAATTTTTATTTTCTCGAGTTCACTGATGTTATTGGCCATTTGACCTTCCTCTGTGAAGTGTGTATCGGCCTTCATTTGCTTTTCTGTTCGGTCGTTTGCCTGCTCATTGTTGGTTTGCTAGAACTCTATTTTGCCTCGTGTAAGTTGGACATGTGTCTAGCAGTTGGTTCAACTTGATCGTTACAGGGCCTTCCCAGTCTTTCGCTAAGGCCGTAGTTTGTGGGTGCCAGCGCTGGCGCAGCCCAGTTAGGCATTGTGAAACCTGAATCCACCTTCTCTGAAGCCTGGTGATGGGCAGATGCAGGTTTTCCTAGCCACCCTGTGACCCTTGAGTGGCCCCTGTCTCCTCTCGTCACACCCCAGGCTGACCCCGGGCATGTATGAGCTGGGTCGTGCTGTCCTCTGCCTCGACTTCATGGTCTTCACACTGCGCTTACTGCACATCTTCACTGTCAATAAACAGCTGGGGCCAAAAATTGTCATCGTGAGCAAGATGGTGAGATGGGAGCGGTGGGAGGGGCCAGAGGGGAATGGGTGGGGCCAGATAGGAGAAGGCGGGGCCAGGTGGAAATGGGCGGGGTCAGAGCTGGGAGGGGCGGGGCCAGACTTGGTCTTATCTTCCCTCTCCTGCAGATGAAGGACGTGTTCTTCTTCCTCTTCTTCCTTGGTGTGTGGCTGCTTGCCTATGGGGTGGCTACGGAGGGTCTCCTTAGGCCCCAGGATCAAGACCTCCCGAAAATCCTGCGCCGCGTCTTCTACCGGCCTTACCTGCAGATCTTCGGGCAGATCCCCCAGGACGAAATGGATGGTACAAGGGGAGGGGACCTGACACCTTCCCTGTGAGTCGTTCCTCTCTAATCCCCCCTCTCTGGGTGTCTCTACCCTTCTCGCTAGGTCTTTGTCTCTGTGGGTCTGAACAGGCACTCCTCTCCTTCATTCCTACGGGCCTCTGACCTCTTCTCTTCCTGTCCCCCTGTCCCCTGTCTCTAGGTCTGAGCACTCCTGTGTCTCTTTGGGTCTTGTCCCCCTCACTTTCTGGGACTCTGTCTCCCTCCGTCTGGGTCTCTGCAACCCCCATAACCCTATGGATTTCTGTCATCGTTTGGTCCCCGCCTCTCCGCCCCATCTCTGAGTGTCTCCCTTCACAGTGACCTTCATGGAACGTGTCAACTGCTCATCGGAGGTCGGCTTCTGGGCGCGCCCGCCCGGGCACCAGGCGGGCTCCTGCGTTTCCCTTTACGCCAACTGGCTGGTGGTGCTGCTTCTTGTCATCTTCCTGCTGGTGGCCAATATCCTGCTGGTCAACCTCCTCATCGCCATGTTCAGGTAGGAGGCCCTGTGCTCTCTGATCTGATGTTGCCCACCATGACCCTTGACCCCAGCATAACTTTTTTTTTAAAGATTTTATTTATTATTTTTATAGAGAGGGGAAGGGAGAGAGGGAGAGAGGGAGCTAGACATCGATGCGTGGTTGCCTTTCACCTGCCTCCAGCTAGGACCTGGCTGGAGACCTGGCTGGAGACCTGGCTGGAGACCTGGCTTGCAACCTGGTTCTGTGTCCTGGCTGGGAATCAAACCAGCAACCTTTGGGTTCTCAGGCCGGCATCTTATCCACTGTGCCACCAGCCAGGGTCTCTAACATAACTCTTGAAAGCAGCTTAACCCTTGACTGCAGCCTGATTCTTGATCCCAGCCTAATGATTTAATTTAAAAAAAGACTATTTATTTATTTTTAGAGAGCGGGGAAGGGAGGGAGGGAGGGAGAGAAACATCAATGTGTACTTGCCTCTCCCATACCCCCAACTGAGGACCTGGCCCACAACCCAGGCATGTGCCCTGGCTGGGAATTGAACCAGTGACCCCCTGGTCCACTAAGCCACACCAGCCAGGGCCCAGCTGACTCATGTCACATTTAATCCCTGAACTCTGACTCAAATCCAGTGCTGGCTTTGTTCCCAGACCCAGCCAGACTGCTCCTAACCCAGACTTGGGATTCTGATCCTCTCCCTGAGCCCAGGCTGAATGTTTAACTTATTATTATTTTTATTGTGGCAAATTATATATATAACACGAAATTCACCATTTTTGCCATTTTAAGTAGACAATTCAATCGTTTAATTACATTTATAATTTTTATAACCATCACCACTATTTCCAAAACATTTTCATCACCCCAGAGAGTTATGACCCATGAAGCAATAACTCTCCATTTCTCCCCACCCCCAGTCCCTGATAACAGCTAATCTACTTCATCTCGATGCCATTCTACAAAGTCTCCATGACTTTGCCTTTATTCGGTGTTTCTTATAAGTGGAACCATCTGATGTTTATCCTTTTGTGTAATTTCACTTAGCATAGTTTTCAAAGTTCATTCATCATGGCATGTGGTAATGCCCCGTCCCTTTTTTATGGCTGAGTAATGTTCCATTGTATTGAAGTAAGATTTGGTTTATTCATCTGTTGGTGGAACCTTGGATTATTTCCATCTTTGGCTATCACGAATAAGGTTTCCCTGAATGGTGGTATTCATGTATCTGTTTAAGTCTTTGTTCTTATATCTTTTGGGTATGTTGCTAGAATAGAATGCTAGGTCATATGGTTATTCTATTTTGCTTTTTGAGGAAGCACCAAATTGTTTTCTACAGTAGCTGCACCATTTTACATCCCCACTAACAATTTACGAGGGTTCCAATTTCTCAACATTTCTGCCAACAGTTAGTTTCCTTTTTTAGAAAGTTGTAGCCATCTTTGCAGATATCAACTGGTTATTTCACAGTGATTTGGATTTGCATTTCCCTAATAACCAATGATGTTGAGGATCTTTCCATGTGCTTATTGTCCCATTTGTTTATCTTTGGAGAACTGTCTATGCAAGTCTTTTGCCTGTTTTTTAACTGGGTTGTCTTTTTGTTGTTTTACTTCTTTTCATTTTGGATTTTAAACTCCTATCAGATGTATGATTTGCAAATATTTTCTCCTATCCTATTGGTGTTGTCCTTTGCTTTTCTTGATAATATCCTTTGATGTGCAAAAGTTTGAAGTTTTGATGTAGTCCAATTTATTTATTTTTTCTTTTGTTACTTGTACCTTTGGTATCATATCTAAGTACTCATTGCCAAGTCCAAAGTTGTGAAGATTTACTCCTATGTTTTGTATTTTTAGCTCTAGTATTTAGGTTTGTAGTTTATTTTGACTTAATTTTTGTATATGGTGTGAGGTAAGGACCCAACTTCATTCTTTTTGCATGTAGAAATGCACTTCTTTCAGAACTATTAGTTGAAGAGGCTGTTTTCCCCTCACTAAATGGACTTGGAACTCTGAATTAATTGCCCATTATATTAATTTCCTAGGACTTCCCTAACAAAGTACCAAAAAGTGGGTGTCTTTAAATTAAATTACAGAAACTCATTGTTTGACCGTTCTTGAAACCAGAACTCCCAAATCAAGGTATGGACAGGGTTGGTTCCTTCTGAGGCCTTTGAGGGAGAGTTGTCTCAGGCCTCTCTCTTAGCTTTTGGTGGATTTCTGACAACATTTGACATGTAGATGCACCATTCCAATCTCTTTCTTTACCTTTACAAGGTGTTCTCGTTGTGTGCATGTCTGTGTCCAAATTTCCCTTTTAATTAGTTAATTAATTAATTTTTAGAGAGAAGGCAGCCCCAACCAGGGATCTAGCCCACAACCCAGGCATGTGCCGTGACTGGGAATCAAATAACTGACCTTTTGGTTCACAGGCCAGTGCTCAATCCTCTAAGCCATACCAGCCAAGGCTAAATTTCCCTTTTTTATAGGGACCGCAGCCGTATTGTATTACGGACCAACCCTAATGACCTCCTTTTAACTTAATTACCTTTATAAACTTCCTATTTTCAAATAAGGTCATATCCTGAGGTACTGGGGGTTAGGGTTTCAAAACATCTTTGAGCATGCACACAATTTGAGGTGTAACACTCATATTACGGGTTTACTTCTAGACTCTCCATTCCATTGGTTGCTATGTCTATTCTTATGTCAGAAACATAATGTTTAGATTTGGTAGCAAAATTTTGAAATTGGGAAATGTGAGTCCTTCAACTTTGTTCTTTTTTTCAGATTATTCTAGCTATTTGGGTCCTTTGCAATTCTGTGTATATTAAAGGATTGACCTTTTCATTTCTACATAAAAGGTTGTTGGAATTTAGAGACTGCAACTGATACTGTAGATTGCTTTGGGTAATATTAACACCTTTATACTATTAAGTCATTGTACTTATGGGCACAGGATGAATTTATATAGGATGTCTTTTATATTTCTTTCAGTGTTGCTTTGTAATTTTTAGTGTACAAGTCTTTCACCTTCTTGGTTAAATTCGTTTCTAGGTGCTTTATTCTTTTAGATTCTATTGTAAATGGAATTGCTTTCTTAATTTCATTTTTGGATTATCCATGGAAGGCATTTAGAAACACAATTGATTTTTGTTTGTCAATCTTGTATGCTGCAACTTTGCTGAATTCATTTATTAATTCTTGTAGCTTTTTTGTGACTCTCTGGGATTTTTAATAATAGGATCATGTCATCCGTCAATGGAGATCATTTTACTTCTTCCTTTCCATTTTGGATGCCTTGTATTTCTTTTTCTTATCTCATTGCTCTGGCTAGAACTTCCTGCACAACAATGAATAACAGTGGTGCAAGTGGGCATCCTTGTCTTGTTCCTGATTTTAAGGGAAAGTTTTCAGTCATTCTTCATGTTAAGGAAGTTTCCTGTTATTCTTACTTTTTTTAAATCATGAAAGGGTATTAAATTTTGTAAAGTTTGTTTTCTGGGTCAATTGAGATGGCTGTGATTTTTTTCTTGTTCTATTAAAGTCATGTATTACATTGGTTGAGTTTTATATGTTGAACCATCCTTGCATTCCTGCAGTAAATCCTACTTGGTCATGATATATAATCCTTTTAATGTGCTAAAAAGATTGGTGTTGTTTATTAATTGGTAGAATTCACCAGTGAAGTTTGGTTTGGGTTTTGTTCTTTTGTTTTTAAATATTTTTGATTAGTTACCTATTTACTTGTTTTAGGTCCTTTGAGATTTTCTATTCCTGTGTTTCTAGAAACTTCCACTTCACCTGGTTACCTCTTTTGTTGGCATACAGTTGTTGAGAGTATTTTCTTCTAATCCTTTTTATTTCTGTAAGGTTGGTAATAATACCCCCATTTTTATTTCTGATTTTAGTTATTTGTGGTCAGACTGACTTTTAAACCTGACTCTCGACATCATTCCTAACTTGACCGCTGATTTCTGACCTTTGGCCCTCCTATCCTATTAATTGCATCCTGTAATAATCTCAAACATTGTTGATTCTGACATGTGCCTGATGCCTTGTACTTCCGAATTTATTGCCTGACATTTAACCTGATCCACCGTCCCTGACCAGGCTTTGCCCTCTGGTGATGCTTGACCTCTGCTCCCCACAGTTACACCTTTGGCAAAGTACAGGGCAACAGCGACCTCTATTGGAAGGCACAGCGCTACTGCCTCATCAGGGAATTTCACTCTAGGCCGGCGCTGGCCCCACCTTTCATCATCATCTCGCACCTGCGCCTCCTCTTCCGTCGCCTGCGCAAGAACAGGGACGTCGGGCCTTCGCATTTTCGTGAGAGCGGGTCTTGGCCCACAGGAGAGAAATACAAGGGGCGGGACCGGAGAGAGAGAAGGACGTGGATAGGCTGGGGACGATGTCAGGAAGGACTAGTGGGCAGGGCTTAATTTGACAGGGGGCGTGGTCTGGGGAGCTCGCTCAAGGTTTTGAGTCAGGGGGCTGGGTGGGGGTGGGGTGGGGTGGGCAAGGCCTGAGGATGGGCATGCCCTTTACTCTGTTCCGACACTGCCCTCCAGGGGTCCACCTTTCTAAGGAAGATGAGAGGCAGCTGTTGACCTGGGAATCGGTGCAGAAGGAGAATTTCCTGCTGGCACGTGCGAGGGACAAGCGGGAAAGTGACTCGGAGCGTTTGAAGCGCACGTCGCAGAAGTGAGGGCGGGGCCTGGCCAGGGGCGGGGATTCTGGCCTCCGGGGCACTTAGACTTGGGGGAAGGATGGGGTTTGCAAAGCATCAGGCTAGAGGCGGAGCCGGAGTGGGCAGGGTCCTGGAAAGATGGGGCTCCAGAGGGCGGGACTTAAGGTGGGTGGTGCTGGTGGGCAGCGGGCACAGGTCTGAATTCCTGCATGCCCAGGGTGGACACGGCGTTGAAGCAGTTGAGACAGATCCGCGAGTACGAGCAGCGCCTGAAAGGGCTGGAACAGGAGGTGAGGTCTCCAGGCCAGGCTCGGGAGGTATGGGCGGCATGGGAGGCAGTGGGTTTCCATCTGGCGCCCTGATGTCCCATCTGCTCCCCAGGTCCAGCACTGTAGCCGTGTCCTGGGCTGGGTGGCCGAGGCCTTGAGTCGCTCAGCGTTGCTTCCTCCAGGGTTGCCTCCGCCCCCAACCCCACCCGGCCTCAAAGGTCAGTGTGGAGGGTCTGCCTGTGGGTATCTCTGGCCTCTGGCACTACCTACTTCTATGTGCCTGCTTCCCAGGTGTCTGTCCCTGTGTCTGTCTTTCTCTTTCGCTGCCCTTTCTTTGCCCTTGGTTCACTCTCTTGGTTTCCATTGGGCTTTTCATGGGTCTCTCTCCTTTTGCCAGTCTCGCCCATTTTCCTGTCCTCTCTATGCCCACACCTGCTCTCTCTTCTCTCTCTCCCCAGACTGAATCCTGTTGGCAGACTTCAAGGAGTAGCCCCCACGGGGAGTTTTCGGCTCCCAGAGTAAAGCCTAGCTGGTCCTGGACCCCTGTAAGAAGTGACCTTGTCTCCAGGTGGGTCCCATGCCATGGACTACCACCCGGATCACCGTCAGGACCACCGCAGGGAGTCTCACCCAATGGAACCACAGCAGGGACGGCCCCTCCCAGAACCAGCCCCACTCTGGGAGGATCAGCCTCTGGGGCCCAGGCACGGCCGGGCCTGTGTGAAGGCCCCGCCACAGCCCGCTGGGCAGGAGAAGGCTACAGGGTTCTGGGGGATACATGGACCAGAGTCCACTTACAGCTCCCCACACTGGGGAAATAAAGACATTGACTTGAGATGTCTGAATGCTTGATTTGTGGGGAAGTTGTGGTGTCTGAATCCCTTGGGGATGGGGATGGAGCTGCAGGTCAGTTTGAAGTCCCTGGTCCGTTTGCTACTGTAGTTCTGTTATGTCGGGCTCCATTCTCCTCCAACTCTACTCTTCCTATTTGACTCAGGCGCAGCGCCTCTTGTCTGCACTATTTTGGTGGCTCTCGTGTCAGTGGGACAAGAACCATCTGCACCCCCCCCCCCCACTTTCCTACGTTACAGCAGAAAAAGAACTCAGTGATGAAAGTCAATTATTTCGTGGAGTGGGGATGGGTGGGCGCTGTGTACATCTGCTTTGGCAACAGGGGCGCAGATGATGCAAATTTGAGTAGATAACTGCATATGTGTCTTTAAAAAGTCTAATTAGTGGAAAATTACAGGCCATGCACACATGGAGTTGAAGCAAATATGCATCATTATGCGCGCGGTTTAACTAAACAACCCATAATAAACTAAACGGGTAATGACAAGGCTGCACCGACAGCAATTATTAGTTAAATAGCAAGAAAGCCACCAACCACCAACACACCCCAAAACCAAAACCAAAACATCCTTTCTCCCAATTGGAGGAAGTCCAGCTATCTGCCACGTTGGGCGTCGAGTGGCTTTGAAACATGGCCAAGGGTCACGTGACACCCAGATTTCTCTCGAAGACGCCGAAGTGGTTCTCACTAACCCGGGGAGTAATAAAAAACAATAACGACGATCATGCTACGTGCCTGGCGTTGCGTTAAGTGTTCCACACGGACCAACCCGGTGATTTGTTATGACAGCCATATAAGGGAGGCACTCATGTCTCCATCTTGCAGGTAAGTAAACGGAGGCAGTTTGAATAGAAATCTGGCTCCATCTGGCTCCAAAGCCTTTGGAAAGCACTGGCTTGTAGTTGCAAGTGCCAAATGCTACAGAACTCTGGGAAGTCACTCAGTGGGCTCGCTGGGTTGTTAAAACTCTTGCACCTCAGTTCCACATCAGCCCTTTTAGACTCAGCTCTGGGGTGCTGGGGGCTGCAAGGGGGTCTTCTTTGCCAGCTGGGTTCCTACTAGGCTCGGCCTAAAGGGGGCGCTAGAGGGAGACCAGTGCCTGGAGGAGGAGAAAGGGACTTAGTCCTTCCAGCCCCAGCACGTGGCCCCAGAACTGGGCTTCCCCTGATAGCAGCCGTTGGTAGCGCTTAGCAGTTTTTTTTCCCACCCAGTTTTGTGGCATCTTCTCATTCACAGCAACTCCATCCAGGCAGCCTCCTTTTCTGGTCTGGTTTTCAGCTCCTCAAGGGCACTGATAACGGTTTTCTCCCCTGCACGCTTCTATTTCTGTGCTAACGCTGTCTCTTTCCACGGCTTTCCCAGTGTTCTGAGACCCTTGCATTAATTTTTCTCTGTTGAAATATCTAGATGACAGGCAAACTCAGATCTGGTGGGTAGAAATCTGCAAGGAGCCATCGAGATGGGAAATTACAACCTCTCACTTCATTTCCACACATAAAGCAATTTGGAAACCAAAGTCCCTTAATTGAAGGGGTGGCTGGGTACTCTTGAGGACTTATCCTAAAATACTGTTGTAAGTGGATATGTTAACTCTTCCCTGCGTGTGTGTTTTCCCTCTGTGAACCTATTTCATTTCCCCATTCCATGGCCCTAACCCCTTTGCATAACAATTGGTGACCACAAAGGAAAATTCTCCACCTGCCTTGGTGCTGTGTTTGTTTTTCTAAAAAATAATAACTAAATTAATTAAAAAACAACTTTATTCATTGTTTCTAGAGAGAAGGGCAGAGAGGGAGGAAGAAAAGGGAGGGAAATATCAAGGTATGGTTGCCTTTCACCTGCCTCCAGCTGAGGGCCTGGCTGGAGACCTGACTTGCAACCTGGTTATGTGCCCTGACTGGGAATCGAACCAGCGACCTTTGGTTTTGCAGGGCAGTGCCTATCCACTAAGCCACCAGCCAGGGCTTATTTATTTATTTTTAGAGAGAGGGGAAGGAAGGGAGAAATAGAAGGAGAGGAACATCAATTTGTGGTTGCCTCTCACATGCTCCCAGGTGGGAACCTAACCTGCAACCCAAGCATGTGCCCTGACTGGGAATCGAACCAGCAACTCTTCAGTGTGTGAAATGATGCTCCAACCAATGGAGCCCTGCAACCAGGGCATACTGAACTTCTTTTCAGGTGCTTCTTGGCCATTTTGTACATTTTTGGAAGGAGTGACTTTTTAGTAATGACCTCCACTGCTTGTGCTTGCTGCGTCTGTCACCCAGTTACAGTTAAAGTATGGATGAGCCTTGAACAAAGACAAAAGTGAAGGTCCTGCCATCCAAGCGACCATCTTGAGGACTATCTGGGCTCAAACAGACTTTTCATAACTTTGAAAGGATGCATGGATGGTCCTGCAGCCTCTACCACAAAGGAAGTCCAACAAGGATTAGCTTTTTGTAGATTTGGGGCTAGTATGTCCCCCGGGTTGAACTTTCACTCAGGCTGATGCTATAGTTCCCAACTTGTGCATGTTAGACCACTTGATTCCAGTTCCCCAGGGAGAAAAACGCATCTGAATTCAACTGAGACGACTCAGAGTGGGGGAAGGAAAGCTGAGACCTTGGGCAGGAGGGACCTTTGGGCCAATTCAGTGTGCAGTTGTGACTTCCACTGATGCTTCACATGTTCATACCGTGAATGTCCCAGAAGTGTCTGGGGGTTGTGGTCCTCCACATGGTGGTCTATAGAAACAGAGCGGAATTTGGAAGGAGAAATAAATCACTTAAAAAAATTTTTTTTTAAAATTCATTATTTTTAGAGAGAAGGGCAGGGAAGAAGGAAGAAAGGGAGAGAAGCATCAGTGTATGGTCGGCTTTCACCTGCCTCCAGCTACGGACCTGGCTGGAGACCTGGCTTGCAACCTGGTTATGTGCCCTGGCTGGGAATCGAACTTGCGTCCTTTGGGTTCGGAAGCAGGCGCCAATCCTTGAAATCACGTTTTTTAATGACCTCAGGCCATTAGGAGTGCTGAGGCCCTTTCCCAGTACAACAGCGCCACCTGCCTGACGCAGCCGTCACGTGCGCCCCTTTTCAGAAAAGGCAGCTAGGATTGCTGTAAAGCTCCCGTGGAAAGCCAGCGCCTGACCCTTTGAGGCCCGAGACTCCCCTGGCCTGACATTTCCATTTTGGAATAGGTCAGTTCAAACTGGACAACTAGCGAGGTCTGAAATGGTTACCTGTCAACGGTATATTGAAGAGTGTCGCCGGCTAGACCCCGTTCATCTGTTTTGCCACGGAAAAGGAGCAGCTGCCCCCCTTTTACAGAAGTTCCCATAAGCAACCGGGCCTGGTTCTTTGCCCGTTGAGCTGGGTTAAAGTGCCCACTAGGGTGTGGCACCCAGCCGACCCACAAGACAGATTGCAGTCAGTGCATCGTGACGTGCTGGAGGGGACTTTCTCCTTTCCCTGCCATCCACAGGCATCTGGTATTATTGTTGGAGCAGTTCGCTCAAAAATCAGTTCAGGCCCTGGCTGGTGGCTCAGTGGATGAGGCGCCGGCCTGCGAACCCAAAGGCCTCTGGTTCGATTCCCAGCCAGGGCACATAACCAGGTTGCAAGCCAGGTCCGTAGCTGGAGGCAGGTGAAAGGCAACCATACATTGATGTTTCTCTCTCCCTCTCGGTCTCTTTCCCTGCTCTTCTCTCTAAAAATAATAAAATCTTTTTTAAAAAATCAAGGGGGCTTCACCTCCCTTGCTTTCTGCCTAATGACTGAGACCAAAGGGGTGGGAGACCTGCTTTGAAAACGAAAGAGTCTATCTCCTGGCCATTCTGGGGTCACCTTTGTTTCTACTGGACAGCCCGGTAATGACACCCTCTGACTGGCAGCCTGGCCCCAAGGTGCTGGACAACTTGGGTGTTCAAACTATTGGGTTGGCCACAAAGTCTGTTTAGTTTTTTTTCTGTGAAAGAAAAGACTTTTTTTTTTTTTTTTTCATTTTCACCAATAACTATAGATTTGGCTCTTTTGAGTATGTTGGCTATCTCCCGCATGGCATAATGTTGAGTGTTCTCAATTAAACATCTCGATTTGATCTCTATCAACTTCAGCTGGTCTACCTGACCATGGAGCATCACCGGGTGAGAAATCTGCAGCACGAAACTTTGCAAACCCACTTTTGACATGTTTGAGCAAAAGCTGCAGCATCTTCTCCATACACTGTACAAATATTTGCTTGCTTTTTAATTCAGTTGCCTTTTTAGCTTTCTGGCAATAATGAAGCATGACATGCCAACATGTTGTGTATTTTCTTTCACCCTCAATATTAAAATGGCTACACAAAAATGAACCAATGTGGATGTTTTTTAAGATGCAGCCCTGGCTGGTGTGGCTCAGCGGATTAAGTGCCACCCTGTGAACAAAAGGGTCACCAGTTTGATTCTCAGCCAGGGCACATGTCTGGGTTGCAAGGCCAGGTTCCCAGTTGGGGGAGCACAAGAAGCAACCAGCCATTGATGTTTCTCTCCTTCTCTTTCTCCCTTCCTTCCCATCTCTAAAAATAAATATTTTTTTTTAACGCATGCTGATATGACAGCTGCCAAAATACAGTCTAACAAAATTGTTTCAAGTGAAGTTAAAGACAGCTAACTGTCTTGGAAAAAGACAAACAAAATTTTTGGCCAACCCAATACATTCTGGTTTAGCGACCAGAATTCCCATATTGGTCTAATGTGGCCCTAGATCAGGGGTTGGCAGACCATGGCCTGTAGGATAAATCTGGCCAGCTAAGAATAGTTCCTGCACATTTAAAGAATCATGGGAAACAAAGGAGACTATGCAGTAGAGACCATCTGTCCTGCAAAGCCAAAAATATTTATAATCTGCTTCCTTATGGGAAAAGAGTGCTGCCTCTCATCTGGGCTGCAACTACTTGTTAATGTCACCCATTTGTCTTGGCCAAGTCGATGCGATGGACATGCAGGTGAAGGTTGGCAGGAGACATGCTTCCAGACGGCCCTAGAACAGTGGCACCTTCCACCGCAAGTCCCATCAAGGGAGACCCCACATTCCCTAAGGTCACCAAGCTCCCGTACACTGAGGTCACCTTTCGTGTCCTCGTTTTCCCCTGCCAAGCTGGGGAAGACAGGTCATTAAACCTGATGGGGGATAATAAAAAGGAAAGGATCCCAGACTAGGAGACGGAAGACCTCCATCCTTTTCCCACCGCAGTCACTGACTGGTTGTTTGAACTCAGTTGTTTGACCCAAAATAACCAGGAAAGGAGAGGCGGGGGGGGGGGGGGGAGACCAGCAGAGGGCCTGTCACATTGCTTTGTCTGGGTCTTTACTAGGGCAGGGGGGTTGTTGTGGCACCTGGGACAGTGTCCTCCAAGCCAGGTGCCGGGACTTCTCACCCCCAGCCTCACACAAAATGACGTGAGTGAGGATGCATCATCTACCCTGGCTTTTCTCTTAACCCCACCCGACACTTGGCAACACCAGTTGGTGTAGCCTGTCTGGGCTCTGACAGGGGAAGAGAGGCAGAGGGGAGGTAGTATAAGGGGGGCCAGGCTCACCCCACCAGCTCATTTCCTGACCTGGGTCATCCAGGGTCCCTGAAGAGCAGGGTTGGAGGCAAGAGGCCAGGAGAGCATCTCAGGGGCAGGAAGAGTCGGGGGCTTTTGCCACTGGGCTTTGCAGTGCTCTCCAAATAGGGTTGTAGAAGCCATTACATTAGAGAGACAAGGGGAAAAATAACCGGCTCTGCTCAGTGCAGATCAGCGGATAGAACACCGGCCTGCAAACCGTAGGGTTGCCGGTTCAATTCCCAGTCAGGGCACATGCCTGGGTTGCGGGCCAGGTCCCCTGTTGTGGGTGTGTGATGGGCAACTGAACATTGATGTTTCTCCTCCTCTCTTCCTCCCTCCCTTCCCCACTCTCTAAAAAATAAAAAGGCCCTGGCTGGTGGCACAGTGGATAAGGCTCCGGCCTGGGAACCCAAAGGTTGCAGGTTCGATTCCCAGCCAGGGCACATGACCAGGTTGTAAGCCAGGCTCTAGCCAGGTCCATAGCTGGAGGCCAGTGAAAGGCAACCATACATTGATGTCTCTCTCCCTCTCTGCCTCTCTCCTTTTCCCTCTCTCTGAAAATAATAAAATCTTTTTTAAAAAGTCAAATAACGTTTTAATCAGAATTTCTTCTTTAAAAGTTCTATTTCTTAAACCCCAAGAAGCAAAACAAAGTAAGCTTTACTGATCCCGAGTAGGTAGAATGACAGTCGTTCACACACACATTTTCTACCGACATTAGGGATATTGTCTCAACATGTCCCTGAAAGAGAGTGAGATAAAGAAGGTATGGAGGCCTCGGAGGCGGCTAAAAGGGGAGAGGGAGCAGGCGAAGACTTGGGAAGGGACTGGGAACCGCACTGGGTGATGCAGTGGGGACTGGTGTTGGGGGCTCAAGGTCATGACCTTTGGGGGTGGGGAGTCAAGAAGACGACTTTTTGCCCAGAAAGCCACCAAGGGGGAATGGATTCTAGAAGGTGCCTCTACTCCCTGAGCTGCTATAGGTCCACCTGACACTCGAAGGGTCTGGGTGGTGATCCTCCTCCCAGGCCCAAGTGGGGGACACTCTACCCCAAGTAAGAACAAAGCGTGACAGCCAGCTAGCCGCGCCTCCCGTCTTGGTAGCAGTAGTGACATGGCAGTTACAGGACAGACTCAGTATGATTCCCCAGTTACCCACTGAGATTTAGGCGGTAACGCGAGTTCTGGTTAGGGTGCTATTGATTGCTATCAAGGGGCCCCACAGCCTGGTTCAATTCCAGGACATAGGAAGGAAGGAAGGGCCTAGCGTCTCTGTATCCGTGTCTTGAAGGTGGAGAGGAGTCGGAATCGCCAGGTCGGACACTCGGAGCACCGCAGGTTGGCGATTTGGAGGGCGTGTGTGGCGCGGGGCGGTTAGGGGGAGCTGCGGGCAGAAGGAACGCTAGTCCCCGCAGGGCGCGCCGGCCGCATTCAGTGGGTTTGCCACCCGCTGTTCGAGTTTGGCGCGGAGGTGGCGGTTGGAGAGAACACCGTCTCTCTCCAGGGTAACTGGGAAGCTGAGCCCCGGAAAATGCTGGGATGCCTGCCCCCCCCCACCCCCATCAGGCCACAGTGGTGCCCCCGCCCCACGGGGAAAAAGTCCCGGTTGACTCTCCTTCAGTCTCAGCAAGGGTTTCACTTCGCAGCATCCGCGCGAGGCCAGGAGAGGAAGGAGCGCCCTGGGTTGTCCATTTCCTTCCAAGGCCGAACAAGTGAGGTCACCGGCGGCGAGGTCCGTTTTCCTCGCTCCCCTCCCCTTCCTCCCTGGTGGAGCCAATCATCCTGCGGCCAAATGGGCCCCCAGGCTGCCAGGCGTGGGACAGGTGAGCGCCTGGGAAAAGTGGGCAGGTCGCCAGTTACTGGCTCGACTTCTTGTCCACGGGTTCGCCCTCGGCCTCCCGGCCTCTCTCGCTGTTGGCTACGGTTGTGGAGGTCGGGCTCACTTGCCTGGAAGTGGACAGGCTGGAGCTCCTGAAGGAGAAGGTGGAGGCCAGGGAGGAGAAGCGAGGCAGGCTGAACCCAGAGGAGCTCTGGGCGCCGTGCCGGCTCCACGGCAGGTTGACCTGCAGCGAGGAGTCCAGGTGCGACTGTCCCGTCAGGGGCAGGCTGAACCTGTTCAGTGAGTTCTTGCTCCTTCTCTCCTGGGACATGAAGTTGGACTTCGTGAAGGGGTGCTTAGGCCACAGGGAGGGCTTGGTGGGCACCGCCGTTAACTTTTTGGACTGCATCATCTCTAGGTGATTGCTGACCACGTGGTCCTGGAGGTACCACCACTGATGAAGTGGGTAGATGGGGACAGGCAGAAAGGTGAAGATGATGAGGAAGATGGCCCAGCCCAGGGTGCTCTGCATGTACGGCTGTTTGACTTCTTGGGCCTGGAGGCAGAGCAGGGTGGGGGTACCAGGTGGGGAGAGAGGTGGGGGTGGGGCTTTAGCCCATGTCATGTGTAGGATCAGATTCCCCAGGGGCTGGAAAGCTGGCTAGGTGGTTTCTGGGGGTGCAGGAGTACAGATCTAGGGTCCTGCGGGGCAGGAGATCTGACTGAGGGTCCCCAGAGTGGGGGTGGGAGGGCAGGGTGGAGGGTCTCACCAAACTGTGGTTCCAGGCAATGTAATAGGAGGGCGGGCTCTGGTAGAGGCTCATGAAGCTGATGGTGAGGAGGGCCAGCAGCCCGGGCAGGGTCACATAGCACCATAGGAAGATGAAGAAGGACCACAGCAAGTGGCCCAGATCACTGAACATTTCTTCCCGGAACCTGGGGTGGGGGCAATGAACATGGACATCTGGGATGGAGCCCTCCTGGGGAAGATAGGACCACCGGCCCTCTGGTTCTCTCATAAGATCTCAACTCAGGGGGTGGGATGCGGAGTCCTGCCAGGCCCTTCCCAAGGCTGGGCCCTGCATCTGGTCACCGTGGGGATCCCCAATCTAGGGAGTGAACACTGCTCCAGCCCTCGGCCTTCAGACTGGCCCCAGTGGGCAGGGGAACCGGAGTCCCCTAAGTCCTGACTGCTGTTCCCTTAGAACCCACCCAGCTGCGCTCAGGTCACTCCCTCCAACCCTCCCGGGTTTTCAGATTGTGCCCCAACTCTCCTCAGGGACCTGGGATGGGGTCCCTGGCTGGGAAGACCCTGGGGCGTGGACATCACCTGTTAGCTCCGTAGACCCAGGCCAGGGTCATGTTCTGGAAGGTCACAATGATGACAAGGATCAGCGGGACCAGGTGCTCATCGAACAAGGACATTATGTAGGTGCCCGGGTGGCTGGTGAAGACCAGGCTGCCCAGAAAACCTCCCAAGCAGACGACCGCTAAGGAAGAGACAGGTTTGGCCATACTGAGTCAGCATGCAGGGTGGGGTCAGGGGTCCAAGCGAGCCCCGGGGATCGGGGTGGGGGGGTGCTGGGGAGAGGAGGGCAGCAGGGTGGGTTTTCACCGGAGCACCTGAGAGCAGCAGGCGGTCCTTCTTGAAGATGGAGGAGGAGTCCTGGAGGGGAAAGACAATGCCTTCCAAGAGTTTTGTCAAGTTGCTCAGACCCGTGATGACCAGGACCAGGAAGGAGAGGATGGCCCAGAAAGAGGCACCGGGGAGTAATGAGACGGCTTGGGAGAAGGCTGCGAATACCAGGCCCGGGCTCTGCATGAACTGTGGGGTAGAAGGGCTCTGAGGCCATGGCCGCGGCCTGAAGGGGGCGGGGATTGTGCCGCGATTGATTAGCAAGGTGCGTCCGGGGCGGAGGTATGGACAAGTGCGTGGCAGGGCACTGGGTGTTTGTACCTCTTGGTTTCGGCAGCTGTGCGAATTGCACCCCATGGGGCCTCAGTTTCCCCCTCTAACAAACAGGGGTTCTCCGGTTGGTGTGAGAATACCAACCCGTCGAGTGACAACTTAGCAGAGGCCCCGGTACACACCCAACAGTGGAGGAAAGGTGATCACAACTGTTACCTGTCTCAGGAGACGTTTGGAGGTCCCAGGAGGCTCCCTAGAAATGCATTTCCCAGGGTCCTCCGGGGGGGAGGTGTCCTCCCAACTCCACAAACACACCTTTTCGTCCTGTGCCTTGATGCTGCAGGATGGGGAGAAGTGAATGACTTGGTACTTGAGGCGATGAGGGAGGTTTTCGATCCAGTTGAGGTAGTCCTGGGGGGGCAGGGGCAGGGTGCCTTGGGTGGGCCTGATGTTCTGGGGTAGCATCCCCTTGTCCATCAGATCCATCAGATTTTCGATACTCCTGAAGGAGAAGGAAAGGAGAGGAAAGGTGGCGGGGGGCTGGGCAGGCCGGTCCCTCTGCTATATCAAGGACTGGAAAGGAGACCAGGTCGCCCAGGATGAGTGTGACTGAGTAACAAGGCAATGGGATAGGGGACCAGAGGTGAGTCGCACGGACTTGGGGTGAGTCGCTCTAGAAGTTTGCCCATTTCCTTGAAATCAATCCAATTTGTTGGCATAAAGTTGATCATAGTATTTAATTATTACCCATTGATGGCCTATCGGGTCTATGATGATGGTCCCCATTTTTAGCCCTGGTATTTTAAATCTGCATTTTCTTTCTTTTCTATCAGCGGCTGAGAGGGAATGAATGGTTGGCATTTCCAGCTGTGATTATGGATTTATGTTTCTTGCTTTAGGTCTGAAATTCTTTTTCTGTATTTTGAAACTGCTATGAGGGACATAAACATTTGGATAATTTAGTCTTCCTGCTGAATGGACCCTTTAATCATTATGAAGTGCTCTTCTTAATCTCTGGTCTTACTTCTCCTGACTTTGATATTTATGTAGCCACATAAGCTTTCGTATGATGATTCGTTTGTGTGGTATGTTTTTCCATCCTCCTCTCTGTGTCTTTACACAGGACATCTCTCGAAACAGGGTATGTCTGAGTGTGGCATTATCCAGTCTGGCAAACGCTGCCTCTAAGTAATGTGATTATTTCATGTAATTATTGATATGATTTAGCTTTTATCTATCTTGTTATTTGCTTCTTTGTCTCTTCTATTCCCTTTTCCTTCTTTTTGTCTTCTCTTTTTGGGGGGTAGCAGTATTTATCAAATAATTTTGTTTACATTTTATCTATTCTATTGCTTTTTGGTGTAACTATTATTATTTTTTAAAGATTTTATTTATTATTTTTAGAGAGAGGGGTAGGGAGAGAGGCAGAGAGGGAGAGAGACATCAATGTATGGTTGCCTTTCACCTGCCTCCAGCTACGGATCTGGCTGGAGACCTGGCTTGAAACCTAGTTATGTTGCCCTGGCTGGGAATCGAACCAGCGACCTTTGGGTTCACAGGCCAGTGCCTTATCCACTGAGCCACCAGTCAGGGCTTAATTTCAAATTTAAAAAAGTTTGGTTGTTGGGTATTGGGAAAACTTTAACTATATTTGAAATAATTTGTGTATGTAAAGCTGCTTTTTCAATTCTGTACTTGTGAAAAATCTAATAGAAACCAAAACGGAATTATTTCCATTCAGCCTCTAGAATTTCATTTAGTATATCTTGGTAGAGATTTGTTGGTGGTGAATTCTCTCATCTTCATCTGAAAATGTCTTCATTTTACTTTCATTATTTAGGGATATTTTTGCTGAACATAGAGCTCAAGGTTGACAGAGCTTGTCAGCATTCTAAAAATATTTCATTTCTTTGTCTTCTGACTTCCATTGGTTCCCATGGGAAGTTAGCCATAATTCTTATCACTGTTTCACTGTAGGCAACGTCCTTTTAAAAATTTCTTTTAAAAAAAAAGTTTCTTGATTTTTATGGGCAGGAAGGGAGAGAGAAACACTGATTGGTTGCTTCCCAGAAGCACTCTCCCTGGGGATTGAACCTGCAACCTAGGTGTGTGGCCTGACCAGGAATCAAACCCCCAACCTTTTGGAGTACAGGATGACCTGCCAACCAACTGTGCTATTTTCTATTTACATTTGGATTTTGGAAGCCTGAGCACAATGTGCCCAGGTATGATCTTTTTGTATTTGGATTTTCCGAGCTTCTGGCATCGGGAAATGATACTTTGCCCGCTGTTAAAAACACTTTTTTCTGCCCCAAATCTCTTTCCTTTCCTCTGCAACTCCAATTATACATATAGGTCACTGAAGCTCTAGTTAAGTTTTTCTCATTCTTTTTTCCTCTCTGTGCCTCATTTTCGTTTCCACTCAGCTGTCTTCAAGTTAAATGATCCTTTATCCTGCTGGTTCTGACCTTTATCAAACATACCCAGTGAAACTTTTTCTATACACTTTAGGTTCTAGAATTTTCAGGGGGTTCTTCTCTAGAGTTTCCATACCTTTCTTAAAATATCCCCATTGTCCTCACACATATTATTTATCTCTTCTATTAAATTCCTTAACATATTTAGAATAGTTTAAAAAAAAAAACAAAACTTGTCTGCTAACTCTAATGTCTGAATGATCTTTGGGTCTTTTTCCCCTCAGCCATGGGTTATGTATTCCTGGGTTTTGAAATGTTGTGAGACTTTTAATTTTATGCTGGACATTTATAGAGAAAAACAATGGAGAAGGGCATGTTAATTGTTTTTTTTGTTTTGTTTTGTTGTTGTTTAGTTTCAATACGTTTAAACCTTGTGTTTCAACAGGTAGCTTGGATAAGCACTAATTCTTTATGTTTTTCTAAGAGGTGTGTTGAGCTGGGGCTGGGTGACAGGTTTTTAATTAGTTGAGCTTTTCCTCTGCCTTCAAATAGAACTAAGGGGAGCCCGCTTTGCCCTTTGAGCCATGCCCTGAACCTTCTGCAACCCAAGCTGGGAGTAATTTCCTTGATGTTGTCATTATTTGAGTTAGAGGGGGTTGAATGTTAGCTTTGGCTATTTGGGGTTTATCTCTGTATCCAAAGAAGGAGACAGGCCATCTCTGTTTCCTGCCACTTCAACAAAAATTCCTAGGAATAGAGTAAACAAAGTTGCTGGGTCAAGCAATTTCTCTGTGTGTTGGGGTTTCTTTGAGTTTCCAGTAGCTATTGACAGCCTATGCTGACACTAAATGCTTGGATGGTTTCTTTTCTTTTTAGATTTTATTCATTATTCTAGAGAAAAGGGCAGGGAGGGAGGAAAAAATGGAGAGAAACATCAATGTGTGGTTGCCTTTCACCAGCCTCCAGCTACAGGCCTGGCTGGAGACCTGGCTTGCAACCTGGTTATGTGCCCTGACTGGGGAATCGAACCAGCACCGCTTGGGTTCACAGGCCAGTGCTCAATCCACTGAGCCACATCAGCCTGGGCCAGGTGGTTCCTTGGTTTCTTCTTACCTGTGCAAAGTCTCTCCATCCATGACAGGCCTGCTCTTCCACTCACATGGCCCCAGAATGGGCACTCGCCCCTAGATATAAAAGCATCTGTGGCTCTGTGCTCACCCATGATGGGCTCATTACTCTCTATGATTTTTTTTTTTTTATTAAGGCCTCTTTGTGCCCTCTGCTCTTTAATATCTTTATAAGAAAATATGATTTTCTATTTTATCTATGTTTAAAATGGCTACTACCATGGAAGCATTAACTTTTGCATCCTTCAGCATCCTAACTGGGGGGTACAATATCCACCTTGGAGCCCTAAAAATCCTAATCCTGTTCTGGTCAGCGTGGCTCTGTGCTTTGAGCACTGGCCTATGAACCAAAAGGTTGCCGGTTCAATTCTTGGTCAGGGGTGTGGGCCAGGCCCTCAGTTCAGGGCATGTGAGAGGCAGCTGATTGGTGTTTCTCTCCCTTCCTTCCCCCATCTCTAAAAATAAATAAATGAAGTCTTTTTAAAGATCCCAGTCTCCGAACACACCCCAAGCCCAGTAAATCTCTGGAAGTGACTCAGGCATAGTGGTTTTCTAAGGCCCCCCAAGTGATTCTAGGCTTCAGCTGAAGCCGATAATGACCGAGTGGGACTCAGAAAGCTCTCGTTGCCTTCTCTGTGGGCGAAATAATTGATGGCGAAATCTTGACACCATTTGCAATTTCTGGAACTCTTTGACAGTCATGTCCCTGAGACTAACCATGTGAAGGGGTGGCTGAACGAATATTCCCATTTTGGCTGTCTTCTCTGAGTCATTAACAGAAATGTGTTGTTATTATTATCATTACCGTCATCATTATCACTACCGAAGAGGTTTGAGTTGGACCACCCATGACCCTAGGGATTGCCAAGGTGGAGGGAGGGGGCCGCTTCTTGGACTGTCAGAACCGGGGCTACTCACTTCTCAACACAGGCCTGACCGCTGTTGGTGGTCCAGAACCCCAGCACTATAAAGATGATGGACGTGGACAGCAATGAGGTTACCAGGTTGACCAGGGCTATCAAGGAGGCCACCTTGACATAGTTGTTGCCTCCAGCCTTGCAGGAGATGTTGATGACGGTCCCCAGGCCCAGGCCCATGGAATAGAGCACGTGACCTCCTGCTCGACGCCACAGGTCCAGAGAGGCCCAGCCAGAGAGCTGTGGACGCAGGCGCATTGGAGCGGTCCGGGTGTGGCCCCAGAGCGGGGGACCACCAGTGAGAAGGATGAAGGGTGGACAGGGGCAGGAGGAAAGAAGGTGTAGGGGGAGGAGATGCGGAGAAGTTCCAGGGAGCTGAGGGAGGGCAAAAGCATGGAGACCCCAGCCTCACCTCTGTTGTCACCATGCGCCTGAGGCTGGCGGCAGCACCTTCCAAGAACACACCTCGGAGCAGGAGGCAGAGGAGGATGATGTAGGGAAGGAATACCGAGAAAATCAGGCTCTGTCCAGGTGGGTTAGGACAGAAAGCAGACGTCAGAAGCAGTGGGGAGGAGGGGGAGACAGGTCTGTAGTCGCAGACAAGTGGGGTGAGCAGTGCGAGGGTGGCCCAGATGTCACAAGAGGGAGCTCTGGGAAGGTTATTCTAGGGGGACAGCAATGTTGTGGGGCGGGGAACATCCACCAATAAGCTGCTTGGGGGTGACACAGAGACCGAAAATAAAGATGGCTTTGACAGGGCAGGGCGTTGGACCTTCTACATCACAGACCTTGGTTTTATGGCCTATGGATTCCCAAGGGGGAGAAGCCAGGCGGTGCAAAGACTGTGGGAGAGGACTTCATAAATGAAGAGGAAGAGGAAACTGGGAGTAAGTAACATGCTTAATGGGATTTTTAAAAATATTTTGATTTGTTCTTAGAGAGAGGGGAAGGGAAGGAGAAAGAAAGGAAGACCTGGCCTGTGACCCAGGCATGAGCCCTGACTGGGAATCGAACCGGCGACCCTTTGGTTCACAGGCCGGTGCTCATTCCATGGAGACACACCAGCCAGGGCAAATGGGACATTTTAAGGTTTTTTTTCCCCCTTTGGGATAGGTGAGGTAAGCTCTCCCTTACACATAATCCCCCCAATGTGCCCCTATTAAGCCTTTAATAAAATCTGCCGTGGTGGCAGTGGTTTATTTTGGAGGCTGTGATGAGATGCTGAGCCGAGCCTCCAGCGATGTGTGGTGTAACTACTGATTGCCCGTGTGGAGGTGGGGCCAGAAGATGCTGGCAGAGTTAACCAGAATAATCTAATGATCACACGGCAATAAATTTTCCAGGTGCCAAGAGGATGGGTTGGGCCCTGGCTGGTGTAGCTCAGTAGATTGAGCTCGAACCTGTGAACCAAAGGGTCCCAGGTTTGATTCCCAGTCAGGGCACAGGCTTGGTTTGCAGGCCAGAGGGCTGGGTCCCCAGTTGGGGGTTGTGCGAGAGGCAACCACACAATGACGTTTCTCTCCCTCTTTCCCCCTCCCTTGCCCTCTCTTTAAAAATAAATAAATAAAAATCTTTAATTAAACAAATAAAAAGAGAACGGGTTGGAATAAAATACTCTCAATGGGCACTCCTGAAAGGGGCCAGTGCTGATCAGCTCCTTTGGGGACTAACAGGTCCTGTCCAAGTGCAGGAAGGTGACATGGGGTGGGCAACGGTGACGAGGGAACCGGGTCCACATGAGGCACTCCCTCCCGCCATGGATGGGAGAGGAGTGGCTCTTTGTGAGGAGTGGAGGGGTGGGGGGAGCCCATCACCTTCCTCGGAACCCCTGCTGGAGAGACTGGGTGGCCATATCTGAGCTTGTTCTCTGGGTGCGTGGGAGGGTCATGGGGGTTGGAGAAGAGAGGCCACCAGGAAGGAGCTGGGTGGTGTCGGGACAGGGGTCCTGAGGATCTAGGGGTTCGCAAAGGGGACCTGCGGGTGGGGCCGGCGGCTGGGTTGGCTCACCGGCAAGGAGATCTTTATCCCTACGCTTATGATCAAGAAGAGGAGGGACCAGGCTCCGAAGGTGCCCAGGACAAGATTCGGGACAAGGGCCCTGACCCCTTCCTCCATGTAGCTTGAGGCGTTCAGGATGGTGTGGTACCAGAAGTACTGGTGGGGCACAGTCTGAAGGCAGGAGAGGCCTGTGGGACCCAGGCGCTTAGGCACCAGCTCGTTTGGAGGCTGCCCCTTCCCTTCCCTTCCTCCCTTCCTCCCTTCCCTGTCTTGCTCCTCCGCATCCCAGCCTCCCTTAGCCCTGCCAGTCCCCTTGATGCCTCTTCTCACCAATGGCATTGATGCTCTTCTCCTGTGGGCACCGGTCCCAGGGCAGGGGGTGGTTAAAGGATTTGCCCAGGTAGGAGAAGCTCCAGCTGATGATGATGCTATTATACACGCTTACCAAGAGGCACACCTGGGGGCGGACATCGCGGGCTTGAGGGACACGCACAGTGGGGACAGGGGACTCCGAAACCACAGCTGCGGAGCTGGGATGGCTCTGAGCCAGGCCCCTTACTCACCAGTATGCTAGCATAGCCTATGCCGCCCAGCCAGGGCACCAGCTGCTTCCACAGCCGGGTGTTGTCTACACGCAGCCATTGTCCCATGATCATCTCCATGTACAAGAGGGGAATCCCGAACAAGAGGAGCATGAAGAGGTACATCAGGATAAAGTCACCTGAAGGAGGGAGCCAGGAGCTCTGCTCAGGCAGCCAAGGGTCCTGACACCCTTCCTCTTTGTCCCTAGGAGTCCGGGTGCCCTCCCTTAGTTCCTTCCTGCCCCACAACCCAGCAGCCCAGACTTCCATCCTGAAAACTCCTTCCTTAGGCTCCTGAGCCAGGTCCCTGGCCTTACCTCCTCCATTCTGATGACATAGGTAAGGGAAACGCCACATGCTGCCCGACCCAATGGAAAAGGCCACCTGGATCAAGATGGCCTCAGTCCTTTTATTGTGAGCAAAGTAGTGTTGGGTCTTGGTAGCCAGAATTTCCTTGACTGTGAGCTTCGAGGATGGGGATGTGGAAGTTTGGGATTGTCCAGGTGCCTCTTCCTCTGTTATTTCTTCAAAGGTCGCCATGGCTTTCTTCTGACAGGTCCATTAACTCCTCAGGGAATCTTGGAGGTCACCAAAAATAGCAGACTGTAAGGGACATGTCTCAGGTGCTTGACTGAAAAGCTCTTGGAGAAAGATTCTAGAACAATGAGGGCCCAAGTTTACATCTTAGCCCTTTCTCACCAATTATTGACTTAGGGAAACTATTTTTATCTTCTAGAGACTCCATTTTCTTTTTCATCTTACAAACATGGAAGCATTTCAAAATACTTAATAACCATTATAGCATGAACACTGACCATATTGTGGAACAATTTACACTTTAAAGAATTGTCAAAAAAAAAAAAAAATCAGAGCAATCATTTGGAATTTAGTGGACGCTATAATGAGGGTGGGATCAGGGGAAGAGAGAACTTTCTTAAAACCACTGCCATCCCAAAGTTATGGTGGAAGCCTGAGGTTGTGTCCTTTGAGGATCATACAGTATGATTTATTCCAGGAATGCAAGGTTGGTTCAACAGCTGGCAATCCATTAATGTTCTATATCATGTAAATAGAATACAGGACAAAAACTGTGTCATTGTATTTTTGAAGTGCCCAGTACAGTTAAAACAATCATGAAAAATACAATGCTGGAAGATTCATATATACTAATTTCAGAAGTGACCACCATGCTACAGTAGTGAAAGCAGTGTGGTACTGGAATAACATATGCGTAGACCAATAGGATAGAACAGATTAAAGAACCCAGGAATAAATCTTCATATGTATAGTCAATTGATTTTCAACAAAAATACTGAGGACGTTCAATGGGGGGAAGGACAGCCTCTTCAACAAGCCGTATTGAAAAACTGGATATGCACATGAAAAATAATGAAGTCAGATCCTTTCTTCACATCATATACAAAACGGGTCAAAAACCTAAATTTAGGAGTGAAACCTATAAGTCTCTTAGAAGAAAACATATGGGCAACCCAATTAAAAATAGGCAAAGAATCCTGGCTGGTGAGGCTCAGTGGATTGGCACCAGCCTGCAAACCCAAAGGTCGCTGGTTCAATTCTCAGTCAGGGCACATAACCAGGTTGCAAGCCAGGTCTCCAGCCAGGTCCCCAGCTGGAGGCAGGTGAAAGGCAACCATACATTGATGTTTCTCTCCCATTAATAAATAAATAAATAAAAAGGCACAGGTGCCTGGCTGGTGTGGCTCAGTGGATTGAGTGTCCTGCCAAGAGTCGCCACTTTGGCGACTCCGGGCACATGCCTGGGTTGCAGACCAGGGGGCAGGGTCCCCAGTTGGAGGTGTGTGGGAGGTAACCACACATTGATGTTTCTCTTCCTCTTTCTCCCTCCCTTCCCCTCTCTCTAAAAATAAATATTAAAAAAAATATATATTTTTTTGATAGCTACTTATATAAACCTGACCAAGTCGACCATTTGCTCAAAGCTTCCCGGGGAACGTGACCGTTCTGTTTAGTTTAGCACCCAGGGCCCTTCGTGATCAGCCCCTGCTCCCCCATCTCCCCCGGCCTCCAGCTGCAGCCCCCCTCTCCTCGTCACCTTTTCAAGGCTTTGTACCTGCAATTGACTCTGCAGCTGACGTTCCCTCTGCCTTCACCCCGCCGGGGGCTGTCAGCCCGGGTAGCACCGGTCTGGGACAATAGCCTCTGTCACCAGCCCGCACTGCCTGGCGGGCTCTCCGCCAAGTTCTCCGAGAATCAAAGAAGCCACTCGCTGTTTGGAAGCTTTGATCCCCAGGGGAGAGTCCAGGGGAGCCCACCTCCGAGCGAGTCACAGAAGGACTGGCACACAGCCCCTACCTCGCCGGCCTCGGCCCGGGTCACCTGCTGGGAAGGCGGCGGCTCGCCTGCGCCGGCCCCTCGGCCACTTCAGCGAAGAGGGAGAAAAGCGGAGGAGACGGGAGGCGACTGGAGGGCCAGATGCGCCACCGTTTCCTGCCACCCTCTGGCGTCCACCACCCGCCCCTCCCCTCCCAGATTCAGGGCGTCCGGGCCCCTAAATTCGTGGGAAGGGAGGCGGGAGGGGAGGCTCGGAGATCTGGGTCCACAGGTGGAGGGGTGCTGGCGGGAGGAAGAGCGGTCAGGAGCTGGGGCCACGACTACTCGCTCCCCACCCCTTTACCCGCCACCGAGGCGCGAGTCTAGAGAAGACCGGTGGCTTCTGCGGGCACGCGGTGGGGCGGGGCGGGCTGCGCGCGCGCTGGGAGTCCGGGGGTCGGCGGGAGCCGCCGCTGCGGGGACCCACAAGCGGGGTGAACGTTTCGTTGCAGCAGGAAGGCGATGAGGCTGTTCCCCGAAGATGCTCCTCTCTGAGGTGGCTGCTGCGCACCCGCCCCGCCCTTCATTCATTCCTCTTGGCTCGGGACTTTCTGGCTACCCGGGTTTCTTTCCTTGACCCAAGTCTGGGTCTGCGCCTACGGACAAAACCAAGCTCTCGCCCTGGCTGGTGGTTCAGTGAATAAGGCACCGGCCTGCGAACCCAAAGGTCGCTGGTTCGATTCCCAGTCAGGACACATAACCAGGTCTCCAACCAGGTCTCCAGCCAGGTCTGTAGCTGGAGGCAGGTGAAAGGCAACCACACATTGATGTCTCTCTCCCTTTCTTCCTCCGTCCCTTTCCCCCTCTCTAAAAGTAATGAGTAAAATCTTTTTTTTTTTTTTTTTAAGATTTTATTTTATTCCCCTGGCTGGGGAATCGAACCTTCAACCTTTGGGTTCGCAGGCCAGCACCTTATCCACTGTGCTACCAGCCAGGGCTTAAAATCTTTTTTAAAAAGAACAACACAAGGGTTTGTGGGGGGAAAAAATTGAAGAAAAAAAAAAGAATAAAATTTACTTAAAATTTAAATTTAAAAAATTTATTACTTTTACTTTTATTTTACATTATTTTCAGAGAGAAGGGCAAGGAGGGTGGAAGGGAGAGAAGCATCAATGTATGGTTGCCTTTCACCTGCCTTCAGCTATGGACCTGGCTGGAGACCTGGCTTGCAACCTGGTTATGTGCCCTGACTGGGGAATTGAACCAGTGACCTTTGGGTTCCCAAGCCAGTGCCAATCCACTGAGCCATACCAACCAGGACTCTATTTATTACTTTTAGAGAGGGGGGAAGGGAGAGAGGAAGAAAGGGAGAGAAACATTAATGGATGGTTGCCTTTCTTCTGTCTCCATCTGGCTACCTGGCTGGAGACCAGGCTTGCAACCTGGGTACGTGCCCTGACTGGGAATCGAACCAGCGACACTTGGGTTGGCAGGCTGGTGCTCAATCCACTGAGCCACACCAGCCAGGGCCAAAATCTTAATAAATAGATAAATAAATAAATAAATGTGCTTCCTTTATTTCTTGTAAGCTTATCTACGCATAAAGAGGACTGTTAAAATATTTTTATTTTATATTTTACGTGTCTTATCATATAGTAGGTTTGGTTTGTCTGATTTTACGTCCCGTTGCCCCACGTGAAGTCCTCCTTGGGTCCTCTCCAACCTGTGTGCTCAGCTTCCATTCTCCACAGTTTTCCTGGATAAATACTCTTCCTTCAGGCTCCAAGGCCACCTGAGGAAAAACATATGACATTTTGTCAAGTTGTAAGCCCTGTGGTATAGCCTTGGAAAAGGAATTAGCTACCCCAAGTGTTTTAAGCAATCTGTGAGGATGTCACCCCTTAGCAGATGTGTAACCACTTGGCCTTAATGAGGAACCCACCTCTTTAATCAGAGTGTGTCCATCTGGGTCAGTTTATCTATAGAAAGCACCAGGCAGGGGCGACCTAGGATTCCAGCACTTGGATTTACCAGAGTCAAGGGACAGCAAGAGTTGGACACTGTTTTTTATTTATTTACTTGTTTATTATTTTTAGAGAGGGGAAGGGAGAGAGGCAGAGAGGGAGAGAGACATCAATGTATGGTTGCCTTTTACCTGCCTCCAGCTACGGACCTGGCTGGCCACCTGGCTTGCAACCTGGTTATGTGCCCTGGCTGGGAATCGAACCAGTGACCTTTGGGTTCACAGGCCAGCACCTATCCACTGTGCCACCAGCCAGGGCCTGGTTTCTGCTTTTGTTTTTAATGATGAAAAGTATATTTTCACTGAATTGCCTTTGTGTCCTGCCACCATGCCCACCCTGGTTTCATCGGGACCAGATCTTACACCGAACCAAGGGGACAGCAATGTCAGCAACCCCTGTCAGCCAAATACCGGAAGTCAAACAGCACCTATCTGGTGAGGTGATGTGCGGATGATGCAAAGAACAACTATTTTCATCATCCCTGTCAGCCAAAAAAAAACCCGTCCTAGTCCAGAAAAGCAAAAGACCTGTGGGCCCAGTTGCATTAGCATTTGCTCCGTTGGCCTCTTCTTCTGTTGACTGGCCGGCCGGGAGTGCACTTCCCCAAACCCGTGATGTTATGCCTACGGGGCCAAGCATTTCTTGCCAAGAGGAATGACTCACATGGCAGAAAGGGCTTTCCTCTGGTCACGAGGAGTTTTATGCCTGCCACCTTGCCACACTGCAAGTCGTGGGCGGGGCTTCTGGGCCTTTTCTTCATCCTCGGCTTTAAAGACGATTGTGGGTCTCTTGCGTATCCTGGAGACCAGGGAGGACACGTCCAAGAGGGTGCACAAGAAGTAGGCAGGGACGGGCGAGAGGGCAATGACAGTGAAGACTGTGAGCAGGACTTTAGCCCAGGATGGGTAACGTTGCATCATTTCATCTGACTGTGGAGAAACGGGAGGAAAGGTTTAGGACGGCCAGCTTCTCAGAAGTGAGAAGCAGGAGTTGGGGAGTAGGAGATGGACCAGGGCAAGAGACACAATAATCCCCAGGGAATAGGGTGACTGGGTCCCACAGGCAAAAGGGGGTTGAGGTCTAGGGTCTGCGGAGGGGAACTCACAGTGCTTGAGTTCCAGGCCAAGTAGGTGAGGGGAGACAGGTAGAGATGAAGGAGGGTGCTTGCAAGCAGGACCAGCAGCACCAACGGGGACACAAAGCACCAGAGCCAGCGGTAGATGGGGGAGATGGGGCGGCCCAGTATGACAATCAGGTCTGCGAGGAACCTGGGAGGGAGGGGCATGAGCTGTGGAATCCCCGGGGGGACCTCGCCCAGCCCTGGGAGACGGGTCAGCCCCAACCTAGCCTAGCAGAGAGCCCTTACCATTTCTTAGACCTTTCTGTTCGCCTGCAAACCGGTCTTCTTAGCTCTAACCTACCCCTTTCCTGGCTGATTTCTATCCCAGTCACAGGATTTTTAAAAAATATATTTCTATCTCCCTTTTATCACCTTCAGGATGAAAGCCTTGTTTTCATGAGGGCTTCCACTGTGCCGAACTACATTTATGTAGTTTCTTTCCAGCCCATGCATCCAGCTCTCTTTCTTCATTTATAAGATTTTATTTATTTATTTTAAGAACGAGGGGAGGGGAGGGAGAAAGAAAGAGGGAGCGAAACATCGATGTGCGAGAAATACATAGATTGGTTGCCTCTCTCACACCTGGGCCCACAACCTGGGCATAATGCCCTGACTGGGAATCGAACCAGCAACCTTTAGGTATGCAGGCTGGCATTCAATTCAATCCACTGAGCCACGCCAGCCAGGGCTCTTTTTAAATGTAGTTGCTTCAGGCGCATATACTCAGCTTTCTTTGCTACTCCTTCTTTTTTTTTTTTTTTTAAAGATTTTATTTCATTATTTTTAGAAAGAGAGGAAGGGAGAGAGGCAGAGAGGGAGAGAGACATCAATGTACGGTTGTGTTTCACCTGCCTCCAGCCACAGTCCTGACTGGAGACCTGGTTTGCAACCTGGTTATGTGCCCTGGCTGGGGAATCGAACCTGCGACCTTTGGGTTCGCAGGCCGGCACCTTAACCACTGTGCTACCAGCCAGGGCCGTGCTACTCCTTCTTAAGCCCCTGACGTAAGCAAGTCAAGTTCCAGCTGCCTAGGATGCCCTTCTCTCTCTTCCTTCACCTGTCTGGATTCTGTTTAGGTGGCCCTGCCTTGCCTGACTAGTCAGTCTTCTTCAGCTAACCACCCGTGTTTCTACCCTGCTCCTGGCTGCGTCTGCCGTAGGCTTACCGCCCTGCCCAAGGGTCTGCTTCTCTGTCCTCCTCCTTGGACTTTGAGAGAAGAAACTACACACAGTATATCCCAGTATCGCTAGCACTCACCACGAAGTCTGCCTGGCACAGGTGGGAGACCCTATGAAATCTTTGAGTATGAGAGTGTGTGAACGAGCAAATGGATATCAAGAACCGCTATCACCAGAAACATCGCCACCCTGGGATTACACGGTGCTGTTCGAAGGTTTGCAAGGCGCTTAGGGTTTTTGTGAACACGCAGTTACAGGCGTGAAGGTCTCGGGCGGAGCCTGAGGTTCTGCATTTTCAACAAGCTTCCAGGTGAGGCCAAGGCTGCTGGGCCACGGAGCACACTTTGAGAAGCGAGGTCTGACCTGTTTCAAATGTCCAGACTACCCTAGTCAAGAATAGGGCTGGGGCCCTGGCCGGTGTGGCTCAGTGGGTTAAGTGCCGGCCTGCGAACCAAAAGGTCGCCAGTTCCATTCCCAGTCAAGGGCACATGCCTGGCTGGTGGGCCAGGTCCCCCCAGTTTGATCAATCTTTCACATATTGATATTTCTCTTCCTCTCTTCCCCTCTCAATAAATAAAATCCCTTTTGAAAAATGGAGGGCTGCAGAGCTCCTAGGACTTGATACAGACTGTTCATCACTTTGCCATTTTGCATCGATTTTCTCCAGAAGCCAGTCCATGCCTTCCTCCTCCGCACCCTCCTGGGGGCTGTGCACAGCCCTGGGGTCTGAGACCTGTGGGTGAGAGCGGGAGGGGCCAAGGCACCCCAGGGACCCTAGCTGCGTGGGTGCATGGAGGGAGATTCTGGGCTTGGGCCGTCACCTCCTGGCCCCGTAGATCCAGGCCATGGCCACGTTCTCCAGGACGAGGATGCATAAGACGAGCAGAGGAAGCCAGTAATCATCCAGCAGACACACATAGTAGCTGCCTGAGGGCTTTGCGAAAACGAGGCTGCCCAGGAACATGAGCGCACAGACACCCACTGGAGAGGCAGATTGGACTGGGGTCAAGGTCAGAATCTCCGCTGGGCTGTGGGAGTCCCCGTGGGGCTTTGCTAAGCTCCATCGTGACCACCGGAGGGAGTGGGGTCATAGGTCAGGTTACCTGTGAGCAGCTTGGGGTTGTTCCGAAGCGAAGAGAAGGTATCCTGGAGGGGAGTGATGATGCCCTGCAGGACCCCTATCATGGTGCTCAGCCCCATGGTCACCAGAAACATGCAGATGATGATGGACCACAAGGCGGGTTCGGAAAACACGGGGGGGATGATGGTAAAAGCCACAATGGCCATACCTGGGCCCCTCATAACCTGCGAGTGAAGGGAGGAACCGTGAGGGCTCCGAGCGCCATCTATGGGGCCCTAACTCCATTCTTGTCCCCTCCTAGGGAATTGTCTGTAGCACATATGTGGACATTAAGGCACAAGGACTTTCTTCTGCTGGTCTAGCAGCTCATCTGGGTGACTAGGCCTCTATGAACTCTAACACGTGGTGCCGCAGAAGCTACGGCTGCCTTGCCCCCAAAGGAGACTGTAAACCTGGTCTTCGTCATCCAGGCTGCTGCTGGGGATCGCCTTTCTGGACCCTACGGACACTTCAGGAGAGCTGAGGTTTCTAGCGCACCGGGAGATGGAAGGGAACCCACCCCAGCCCCTCCCTACCTCCTCCAACTGCTCAGATAATTCGCAGTCGGACAAGTAGGGCCGGAGCGCGCTTCTGACTCGCTGGGGCAGCTTGTTGAACCAGGTTGGGTCGCTGGCGCTATGCTCCTGTCGCAGACTGCCTGGGGGCCACAGTCCAGGAGGCAGCACCCCCGCAGTCACGAGACTCAGCACCCGCTCTGCATTCCTGGGGGCAGGGGTAGAATCATATCAAATCATCTGGGCCTTTAAAACAACTCCTCCTCTCTTATGGTCTAGGGGAAAGAAAGGAGATCACTGGCTTAGTCTCTGACCCATTTCGAAGTAAAGCCAGAGAGAGGATCCTTGTGTGCATGATGGCCTGACAGGGTGTCTGTGAGAGGCCAGAGAAGGTGGGACTTAATGAGCCCCTGGACGGACCTCTCCTGCAGTGTCACTGAGGGCTTCCGGACCCTGATGTCCCCCTAGACAACCAGAGGATGCCACTGAAGCTCCTCAGCTTTCCTGACCTGCTGGCCTCGCCAACCTCTTCAGTCACAAGTGTCTTCGCTTTACGCACTGCAACCGTGTGCAGCTCTTAAACCTTCACCGTGCCAGGCTCTCGCTGGTCTCAGCATCTTTGGTACATGAAGTTCTCTCTCTCTCTCTGCCCAGAGTTGCCCTTCTCTGCCCGCATTCAGTCTGCCCCGGTTCTACCCCGAAACCTGTTCTCCACGTGGCAAATTCCTATAAAGTCTCACTCGACTCTCTGAGTCATGGCATTAATTGCCATGGAAAGCACCCCACCCCCATCTGTGATAGGGGACAGCTTCCTGAAAAAGAGCTTGTTTATATTTTAGAGAGAGAAAAAGGGAGGGAGGCGGAGAGGGAAAGAAACAGATTGGTTGCCTCTCTCTCTCTCTCTCTCTCTCTCTCACACACACACACCCATCTAGTGAGCCACATCAGCCAGGGCGTGGAAAGTTTCCCAGATCTTTTTTTATAAGGTCAAATCAACTAGTTGTCGGAAGTAGCAGACTATATCCAGTTGCTTTTTAAAAAAATGGTACGTTTTTATATATAGGTCCAGGCATGGAAACCATCTAAATGCATGCAAGCACCACCGATTATTTGTCACGGGACAAGCTCAGCTCTGAGTTGTCCCCACTTGGGACACCTTCTCTAACGGCCCCAGGAGGTTAGAAGCTTCCTCCTCCGTCTCCTCATCCTCCCTGTGATGGGTTATCATCTAGTGAGTGACTATGCTCAGTATCTACTTCTCCAGAAGGCTACCATTTCCCCAAGGGCAGGAATGATGGTTCGATTCACCACTGGCTGTTTCCAGAACTCCACACAGGAAGCTGCTAGATAGGAGATGTTGTATAAATAAACATCTGGTAAGTGTGTTTGCAATGAATGCCACAGGAGGAGGAAAGAGAGGAGAGGTTATGGGGGCTCTGGTGCTCTTGGCCCCGTTTTTTGACTCCTGGTTCAACTGAAGGTATCCCCTCATTCTTCCATGGCAGCCTCCAGTGAAGAACGGGGTGAATGGGCGAACACACTGTTGAAAACCTCCAAGTTTGGGGTGCTCCTAGTTCAGAAAGCCAGCTCTTAAAGAGGCAGAGAGATCTAAGTGTCCCTTAGGTGACACCTAAGGTGTGGGATGCTCTAATCTGAGGGACCCGTGTGGACTGAGCCCACACCCCTGAGCTGGAGATCTACGAGCGATCCCTTAGACTTCAGTCTTCCACGTGAAAGATCAGGCTCACTTCAGGTGACACTCTTCATTGATCCGTATGGCCAGGTGGCCCATTATGGCAAATACAAACACCGTGACTGTCACTGAGGTAGCCAGGTTGATCAGAGCCACAACGAAGGCATCCATGACGCAGTTGTTGGACCGGGGCATGTATGAGCTGATGGCAGTGGAGCAGCCAAACCCGGAGCCTATGGACAGGAAGAGCTGTGTCCCTGTGCGGCGCCACACCTCCACCGAGTACAGGGCTGGCACCTGGGGAGAGAAGGGCCCTGAAGCGGAGGGTGGGGGGAGGGGGAGGGTGATGGAGGTGGACATGGAAGACGAGGAGGAGGGAGTGAAAGCGGGAGCTAGGAGGCCTCTACCAGACTGACAGCCACACTGTCACGCTGTCCCTGACCCACCCCCCTGCATTGGGATACGAGGACCAGAGTGTGGCTGACACCTCACCTCGACCGCCAACAAACTCTTGAGACCGTATCCTGCTCCTTTCAGCATCAGACTCCGGATGAAAATACAGAAAAGGATGATGTAGGGAAGGAGTACTAAGACATACAGCATCTGGGAAGGAAGCAGGACTCAGAGTTTGGCAAAGGTGAAAGCTGGGATAGAAGGATCAAAACTATGGGGAAATCAGCCCCTGGCTGGTGTGGCTCGGTGGATTGCGCGCCAGCCTGCGAACCAAAGGGTCGCTGGTTCGATTCCCAGTCAGGGCACATGCCTGAGGGTTGCGGGCCAGGTCCCCAGCTGGCAACTGATTGGTGCTTCTCTTCCTCTCTTTCTCCCTCCCCTCCCCCCTCTCTCTCTCTCAAAATAAATAAATGAAATCTTTAATAAAAAATGTATGGGGAATCAGGGTCCTGAGTGGAGCAAGTGAGAGTTGGAGACCTGCCGGCATCAGGTTGGGAGAATATTAAGGGTCTAGGGGCTCCATCGGGTTAGTAAGTTAGAGGGCAGCTCACCTTCCCAGTGGACTCAAGCCCTTTGACCATGGAGGTGCAGATAAGTAACCAGGTCACAAAGAGACAGGCACTGAGGTGCATGACGGGGAGCCCGCCTATCTTAATTTCGTCTGTGGCCTTCAGGACTTCATGGTACCAGAAGTAGACAGAGGGCGCTGTCTGTGCGCATTCCGGATCTGAGATGAACCAGCCATGGAGGAAACTGCAAGACCTGGCATCCCTCCTTCTCCCGCTCTGCCCCCTTTTCCCTCAATGATTCTCTTTTGTCTTAATTCCCCTGCCATTTCCTCAGCCCTTCTCACTTGCCCATTTCTTCCCTCTCTTCTCACCAAAATGGCTGGAGTTGCTCAGGAAGGGGCACAAAGCCCAAGGCAGGGGAGACTGGAAAGACTGACCCAAATAGAAAAGGCTCCAAGCCACGAGCACGCTGTCGTACAAGCCCACGATGAAGCACACCTGGGGGCCAAGGAGCGTTCCGGAGGTAGACGAAGAAAGGCAGCCCGGCCGAAGGGAGGGGATTTGGTGGAGGGAACTGAAGGGACTTGGTCCATGGAACCCGGTCTGGGACAAAGGTTGGGGTGGTGGGTGGGGGGCAAGGTGAAAAGTAGGCTTGGGCAGCCCAGAGCCCCTCACCAGGAAGCTGGTGTACCCCACGCCACCAATCCAGGGGCTGATGACCTTCCACATTCCCATGCTGCCCTGGTGCGTCCTCTGGCCAGCCGCCATCTCCAGCAAGAGGAGAGGAATCTCGACCGAGAACAGCAGAAGGATGTAGATGAGGAGAAAACTCCCTAGGCGGGGGATTGAAGTGGGGGATCTGAGAACCATCTGGACTTTTGAGGGGAGTCCAGGAAAGCATGTTCCCTACCAGTGACCTCCCTCAGGGCCAGGGGCATCAGGCTTCAACGATTTCCACAGCCCTCATGGTGCCGGGTGTCCAATCCCTTGGCCCCCAGCTCCTAGAAGACCCAGGTGCCTCGTTTCTACTCCCACTCCTGACCCAGACCCCCAACCCCACCATCCTTATGAACCTAAGTCTTTGAATATCCTGCTTCCACCCTCCCAACATCCTTGGTGTTCAGATACTTGGATCCTGCTCGGTTCAGGATCTCAACCCCTCAGCCTCTACGTATCCCAGAGACCCTGGGGAAGCCAAGACAAGCCTCTGGTTGCTCGCCCCTTCATGGGTCCAAGATTCCTGGTCCCTGGACTTACCACCTCCGTTCTGAAAACACAGGTGAGGAAAGTGCCAGATGGATCTCAGCCCCACAGAGAAGCCCACATGGGCCAAGAGGTACTCGATTTTACTGGCCCAGAACGGTCGGTGAGTGGCGGTGTAACCCTTCGGCCTATCTCTGTCCAGGGCCTCCACTTCTTTGTTGATGTCTTCATCATACCAAATGTTTGAAGGACTGTCTAAATTCTGCCCCGCCCTGTCCAATTCCTTAGCGGGCACTGACTCAGACTTCACGGTCGGGGAGGCTGAGAAAGTAGTGGTCAGGGGTTTGGAATCTGAAGATGTAGGCATCTGGCAATTCTCATCCTGTGTCTTCGTGTTTTCAACAGTTGTCATCCTCGGTAGGCTCAGGCTGCTGCTTCTGCAGGGATGGGGCCTCCTTCCTTCTTGACCTTAAGGACATCAAGAACCTCAGACTCAAGGTCTACACGCTCAAGAAAGATGGCCCTGGCTGGTGGCTCAGTGGATTGAGCACCTGCCTGTGAACCTAAAGGTCACTGGTTTGATTCCCAGCCAGGGCACATAAGGTTGCTAGCCAGGTCTCCAGCCAGGTCTGTAGCTGGAGGCAGGTGAAAGGCAACCATACAGTGATGTCTCTCTCCCTTCCCCTCTCTTTGAAAGTAATAAATAAAATCTTTTAAAAATGTTTTTAATTTAAAAATTAAAATTAAAATAATAAATAAAATCTTCATAAAAAGAAAAACTACAGACTAATCTCCCCAATGAACATAGGTGCAGAAACCCTAAACAACATACTGGCAAACTAAATTCAGCAGCACGTTAAAAGAATATGTACCATGACAACATGGAACTTATTCCTGGAACACAGGATGATTTAACACGCAAAAATGGATCAATGTCATGTACCACATTAACATAACGAGGGATTAAAATCATACATTCCCCTCAGTAAATGCGTAAAAAGCATTTGGCAAAATTCAACATCCTTTCATGGTAAAAATATTCAACAAAATAGAAATAGAAGGATAGTATCTCAACATAATCAAAGCCATATATGAAAAACCTGCAGCAAACATTCTCAATGGCGGAAAACTGAAGACTTTTCCTTCTAACATCAGGAATGAGGCAAGGATGCCTTGCTTTCACCACTTCTATTCTGTACAGTCCTGGAAGTTCTGGCCAGAGCAATTAAGCAAAAAAGAGAAGTAAAAAGCATCCAAATTATAGAGGAAGAAGTAACATTATCTCTGTTTTATTTAGTTATTTATTTAAAAGAGTTTATTTATTATTTTTGAGAGAGAGAGGAAGGGAGAGAGGCAGAGAGGGAGAGAGACATCAATGTATGGTTGCCTTTCACCTGCCTCCAGGACCTGGCTAGAGACCTGGCTTGCAACCTGGTTATGTGCCCTAGCTGGGAATCGAACCAGCAAACTTTGGGTTCGCCCTTATCCACTGTGCCACCAGCCAGAGCATCTCTGTTTTATAGGTTATATGATATTATATACAGAAAATCCCAGCCCTGGCTGGTCGCACAGTGGATAAGGCGCCGGCCTGCAAACCCAAAGGTCGCAGGTTCGATTCCCCAGCCGGGCACATAACAAGGTTGCAAATCAGGTCTCCAGTCAGGTCTGTGGCTGGATGCAGGTGAAAAGCAACCATACATTGATGTCTCTCTCCCTCTCTGCCTCTGTCCCTTCCCCTCTTTCTAAAAATAATGAAATAAAATCTTTAAAAAAAAAAGAAAGAAAATCCTAAAGATTACACCAAAAAGAAACCCTGTTAGAACTAATAAATGAACTCAGCAAAGTAGCGGGATACAAAGCCAATGCACAAAAATAAGTTGTGTTTCTATCTACTAGGAATGAATGATCTGAAAACAAAATTACAAAAAAAATAAAAAATAAAAAACAAAAACAACTCCATTTATAATAGCATCAAAAAGACTAAAATACTTAGGAATTAACCAAGGAAGTGAAGGAGTTATACAATAAAAAGTCTAAAATATTGCTGAGAGAAATTAAGGAAGACATAAATGGAAATACATCCCATGTTCATGCGTTGGAAGACTTAATCTTGTTACTATGTCAATACTATCCACAGTGACCTACAGATTCAACGCAAACCCTATCAAAATCCCAGTGATTGTGATTTTGTGATAGAAATTTTAAAATCCCTCCTGAAATTTATATGCAATCTCTCTTGAGTTGATTTCTTTTTATTCCAGATATGAGGTGTGAATTCAAATTAATTTTTAAAAGAAGGATATCCAGTTATGTCTATCACTTATTAAAGTTCCATATACGTCTGGGTATGTTTCTGGGCTCATTATTCCAGGTTTGTTTGTTTGTTTGTTTTACTGATTTGAGAAAGTGAGTAAAGTGGAGAAAGAGAGAGAGAGTGAGAGAAACATCAATTTGTTGTTCCACTATTTTTTTTTTAAAGATTTTATTTATTATTATTTCCAGAGAGAGGAAGGGAGAGAAGCAGAGAGGGAGAGAAACATCAATGTATGGTGGCCTTTCACCTGCCTCCAGCTACGGACCTGGCTGGAGACCTGGCTTGAACCTGCTTATGTGCCCTGGCTGGGGAATCGAACCAGCGACCTTTGGGTTCGCAGGCCGGCACCTTATCACTGTGCTATCAGCCAGGGCCACTGTGCTATCAGCCAGGGCCTGTTGTTCCACTATTTATGCATTTGTTGGTTGCTTCGTATATGTGTCCTGACTGGGAACTGAACCCACAACCTTGGAGTATCAGGATGATGTTCTAACCAATTGAGCTACCCAGCCAGGGCCCTTTTTTCTGTTTCATTGGTCATTTTATACATCCTTGTCCATTTATCTCATTATCTTAGTTACTGTAGGTTTTTTTTTTTTTTTTTTTTTTTTGTAGTTTTTAATAGATACATGATAGGTAGACAACTCACAAAACAATGAAAGCACAGCTATATAGGGATACATACACAGGTTGTAAAACTATAAAGAAGCAAGGAAGGATATGAAAGGGCTCCGAGGAGGGTATGTTGGTGCCTAGTCTCCCATACCTCTTTCTGGAGGTATTCCAGGTCATGAAAAAGAGGGAATGATAAACTTAGAGTATCATCATTTTATAATCTCTAATGCATGAATGGGTCTAGACAATGATTACCAATGGCTGCTAACATCACAAAAAGAGAATCCTTTTATTTCCTCCTGATATATATACTATTGGAAGTATTTCACTATGTATTTTTGCCAAAATATTAAACCTAAATCGAACAAACTCCTTGCCCTCACTAGAAATACAGGCACAGAAGAATACATATATTAAATTACACCACAAGGAGGCAGTCAACAATTTCCAGATTGGTGGCGACTCTACAGGACAAAGAAACAAGTTTAATTAACAAATACACTGCAAGGGGGCGGGGGGGGGGGAGGGGAGGGAGACCTATAGATGAAAAGATCCTTAAGAGATATAGCACCAAACTGTAACATATAAATTTTATTTGGGTGATGATTCAAACAAACTTTTTTAAAAATATGAGACAGCCCCTGAAGCAGTGAAACATAAGAACTAGCATCTGATTCAGCAATTCCACTGATAAGTATATGCCAAGAGAAATAAAAACACATCTACCCAGCCCTGGCTGGTGTGGCTCAGTGAATTGAGCACTGGCCTGCAAACCAAGGGTTTGCCAGTTCGATTCCCAGCCAGGGCACATGCCTGGGTTGCAGGTCAGGTCCCCAGTTGGGGGTGTGCAGGAAGCAACCACACATTGATGTTTCTCTCCCTCTCTTTCTCCCTACTTCTTCCTCTCTCTAAAAATAAATACACAAAATCTTTAAAAAATACTAGCCTTGCCCTGGCTGGTGGCACAATGGATAAGGTGTCGGCCTGCAAACCCAAAGGTCTCGGGTTTGATTCCTAGTCAGGGCACGTGACCAGGTCTCCAGCCAGGTCCGTAGCTGGAAGCAGGTGAAAGGCAACCATACATTGACGTCTCTCTCTCCTCTCTGCCTCTCCCCTTTCCCCTTTCTCTAAAAAGGGGTTCGCTGTGTAAACTCCTTTCTTCTGCATCTCCTGATGAAAACTGAGGATGAAAGTACCTGTATCTCTTGCTGTTTTTGAGAGGAATCAAAGTGAAGACGTGTAAGGTACCCTACCTACCAAGGCATGGGGCCCTCTTTTATCTAAGGAGACCTGAGGTTCCTAACCGCAGTGCAACTGGAAACCGGCGTCAGACAGTAAGCCCTGCACAGCTACGTAGGGAACTGCCTGCCATAGAAACCAGCCTTGCCCTGTCATCAGTGCCCCCTACAGCAATGTGAGATAGTCCCAGTGTGAACAACCCCGCCGGCAGGTGCCCAAGGACCTTCAAGGAGTGGCCTGAGGGGAGGAAGATCTACGTAGATTTGGAGGAGGGCGCACACCAAGATCTTCATTGCACTCCCACCGGTTTATCGGTAAGCCCCTACTCCTCAACACCCATGGGTTCTACTCCCAACGCGGGAACTGGAGGTGGGGGCGGGGCAGAAAGAAGGCTGAGCCCCTGGGCTCCCAGAGGAAGGACCTTGAAAACTCAGGCTATTTGATCAGGAGAAGGCGACTGCCTCTCTCCCATCGCTCTCCCACTCCCGCCCTACCTGGCCGGACTGCACCGGTCCTTCGAGGGGCAGGTCGTTTGGGCGGGGGCGGGGCGGGGGGGGGAGCCTGAGGGGCGGGGCTTCAAGGTGCCGGAGCCAATGGCTGAGGGCGGCCCCGAGGCTCCCAGCGCCTCCCACGCTCCCGGCCGCGAGCCTGCGGGGCGTGAAACGACTGACTCGGGACACGTGGGGGGCGGGAGGGGGAGGTTCTCCGCTCTTCGCGTTCACTCGCGCCGCCCCCCGAGTCCCGCCCGCCAAGGAATGGTTGGGAATGTCGGCTTTCTCCGCGCCCGTCGCGGAAGCTTACGCGGAGGCGGCCCCGCTGCGGGAGCTCAGCAACGCGAAACCCCGGGGTCCGGTGAGCGCTTCAGTGGCAAATCGGTCCGTTCGCTTTAGCCCTGCGGGCAGAGGATGCCGCTCACCAAGTAGAGGTGGAACCGAGGCGGGCTCAGCAACGCCGTGCGGCAGGTCCATGTGCCTCGCTCAACCCACAACAGTCTTGGAAACTCTCAGTGATTGTAGACCCGTGATGGGGGTCCCGTGAGCAAGCATGTTCATGTCCTTTCCATCTCTGTTGAAGCCACCCTGTCTTGGCTAAGGACCAGAACTTGGATGAAGCCAGTCTAGGAATCTAGCATCTCGTAGGATCCCAAGGCTTGATGCTTAGCTCTCAAAGAAACGCAAGACTCCCGAGAGTTCGACATTTGTAGGAGGAACCCTGAGGCGATTATAGAAAATAACAGATCTGCTCACGCCCAGCTCCTGGAGTGTGAACTGATTTATTGACCAACAAACAGCGTTACTCCCCCAGCCCCCCACCAGTCGGGTTTGGTTGGCATCACCGACAGCGTAAGTGAACGGCCTGTGCATACGCTGAGGACGGGGATGGGGAAGATGACAGTGTCAACTGGAGGGGTCTTGGACTGAGGCCGCGAGAGCCCCGCAGATAATGCCCCTGCCCTGCGGAATAAAAGGAGTTCTGGGTCCAAGGGCATCAGCAGTTGCTAGTTGACAATGAGTCACCTATTTTGAGGCATGCACGATGTCGGGTCGCATCAAGGAGGTTAGGAGGTCACGCCACACGGTGATCAGCAGTTTGATGATCATCTTGTAGGGTTTCCTCCTTGGGGACCTCTTCACTGAGCCTGACCAGGCTCGCAGCTTTGAAGGGAATACCATGCGTGAGGCAGTACACGAAGTACACGGGGATAGGGAGGAGGACGATGAGGTAAAGGCCAATCATCAAGGACAACACCCATGGTGGGTATTGTAGAAGCACCTCTTTCGACTGTGGAGAGATGGGAAATGGGTTCAGAGTGCCGAAGCTTCCAGAGCAGGCAAGGCAATGGAAGTGAAGAGTGGGAGAGGAACCAGCGCAGAGGACTAACAAGTTTGTAGGCAGCTGAGAATGGGACTTCAGGCTGAGAGAGGATTGGAAGATGGGCCCCCACACCACAGGAAGGCTCACAGTGCTTGAGTCCCAGGCTGCATAGGTCATGGTCTTCGTAGACAGGAGAACCAGACTGGCAGTAAACAGGACTAGCAGCACAACTGGAGACACACAGCACCACAGCCAGCGAAAGATGAGGTGGGTGGACGTTCCTTTCGGAGTCACCATGTCTGCAAGGAATCTGGGAGAAAGGGTCATGAGGCTCTGGGAAGTCCAGTCACACCTTGTCCTTCATTGGGAGGTAAGGCCAGCCTGACCTTAGCATCGTTCAAACAGCCTGCCCACCTCACTTCTGAGCCCCTGCCTCAGCTCAAGCCTCATGCTCTCCTACCTTCTCCCAACGCAAGACAAGATTCAAACCCTCCTCCACTGCTCAAAAGTCTTTCGTGGGTACCCCATGCCCTCAGAATAACGGCCAAGTTCCTTTCATTCATTCCATAAACTCGAGAGTGTTTACACGTGCCAGGGGCTCTTCCACGTGCTGGGGAGCCATAGTGAACAACACATACTCCCCAAAAGGAACGTTTCTTAGTTTCTTCTAGCCCATGTATCTCGCCGCCTTCAGTGCATGTTCTCAAACGTAACAAATCTGCCCATAGGCCCGTTGGTGTAGACTACTTTTCCCTGACCCATTCATCTGTCCAGACTCTGATCAACTGTCCTCTCCGATAGGTCACTTCCTCTGACTTTCCAGGTGCCCCTTGAGTGCCACCAGCTACCTCTCCTCTAAACTGACCACCTTTATACTGCAACTGTTTGCTTCTGTGTTTTCCTCTTTGGACTCTGCTCTCCGAGAGGAAGTGCTAATTCTAATTCATTTGTATCCCACTCCCACAAGGCTTTCCTGACACAGTCAGTCTCTGGAAGTATTTGTACAGTGAGTTAGGAAATGAGTGAACCGACCCCAAGAACTAAGGTCACCTAAAAATGCTGCCCCCTGACCCTTCTGCCCTTGGATGACATATGCCACTTCGGTGTCCACGTACCAGCCTGGTAAAAAGCTGGGCTCCGGGGTCCCTAGGATGTGACCTGGATTCTCCCATTCTCCCATTCCACAGTTATGTCTGCTAGTTCCCAGCCCCTGATTATGTTGTTCCTTCTTCGCTGGTGCTCTTCCTTGCAGATTAGACCACACCTCTCCGTCTACCCCTCTACCACCCTAGCCCGAGCCCTTTGTTAGCTCCTGTTTGAAATATTACAATAGCTCCCTCCTTGCTTCGCTTTTCACTCCTCATAGTCTATTCTCTGCATAGCAGTTGTAAGTATCTTTTTAAAAATACATCTAATGATGTCACTTCTCTTCTCATAACCCTCTCATGCCCCGTCTATCATCCTGCGTAAAAAGCTTAGTCCTGCCACGGCTTAGAAGGCCCTGCATGATGTCCCGCTACCTGTGTGGCCTCATCTGCTAACATTCTGTTACAGCCTCTCTGATCTCCTTGTCCCTCCACACCTCCAGGCTTCCCTCCCCTTGGTACTTAATGTTCCCTCCACTTGGAACACACCCACTCAGAATTTTGTCATGGCTCCTTCCTTCATTTCCCTCAAGAGCCTGTTCAAATATCACCTTATAGGACAGGCCTTCCCTTTGATCCTCTCACATTAACACCCATATATGCTCCCCATCTTGATCATTTTACCTTGCCCTTTGGCTTCCTCCTGTCAGCTATTACCACCTCATATTTCTATTTGTTAGCCTGGTGACTGTCTAGTTCCATCACTAGACTGTGCACTCCCTGATGACAGGGTAGGCTTGTTTTCTTTGATACTGAACCCCTGGTGACTAAAAGAGGGCCTGGTACAGCCCTGGCTGGTGTGGCTCAATGGATTGAGCACCAACCTGTGAACCAATTAAATCTGTCACCAGTTCAATTCCCATTCAGAGCACACGCCTGGGTTGTGGGCCAGATCCCCAACTGGGGATACACAAGAAGCAACCACACATTGATGTTTCTCTCTCTCTCTCTCTCTCTCTCTCTCCCTCCCTTCCCCCCTCTCTAAAAATAAATATAGTTGTAAAAATAAAAAGTACCTGGCACATATTAAGCACTCAATCAGTAGGTTAAAGAAATGAATGAATTAAAAGATTCTGCCCTGGCTGGCGTGGCTCAGTGGAGTAGCGCCAGCTAGATTCCCAGCCAGGGCACATAACCAGGTTGCAAGCCAGGTCTCCAGCCAGGTCCGTAGCTGGAGGCAGGTGAAAGGCAACCATACATTGGTGTTTCTCTCCCTTTCTTCCTCTCTCCCTGCCCTTCTCTCCAAAGATAATAAATAAATCTTTTTAAAAATAAAATAAAAGGTTCCTCAGAGGGCCCTGATGTGAAGGGTCCCAATGTCACTCTAGCTGAGGGAGAGTGGAGGCAAAAAGGAAGGGGTCAGCCTGCCCGAGTGAGACCCGAGTGGTCACCTCCTGGCCCCATAGGCCCAAGCCACCGCCATGTTTTCCAATATGATGATGATGAGTACGGGGAGGATCAACCAGCGTTCACTTATCAGTCCAATGTAGTAGTAGCCTGAAGGTCGAATGAAGAAGAGGCTGCACAGGAACATGAGCACCAAAACCACCACTGGAGGAAACAATGAATGCGGACAGAGCTTGGAGGCCCAGCTGGGAGGAAAGGGCTAAATAGAGGTTACAACCAGGGATAGGTTCACATTTCGGGGAAACCAGGGTCACTGCTGAGAGGAGGGCCAGGGGTCAGAGTACCTGTAAACAGCTTCGGATATCTCCTGAAAGAAGAAAAGGTGTCCTGGAGTGGAGTAATGATGCCCTGCATGATCCCCATCATGACATTCAGCCCAAAGGTCAGCAACATAAGGAAGTAGAGGGTGGTCCAGAAGACAGATCCAGGAGCGAACGACATGGTTTCGATGAAGGCCAGGAATGCGAAGCGTGGGGCCTCCTTCATCTGCGAAGGGGGAAAGGCAGGCATTCAAGTGTCCTTGAACTTAACAATGATACAGATAAAGCTACCTTCTACCTTCCCCAGAAAACTCCAAGCTGACCCCCTGGCACGGGAAACCAATCCACCTCGCACTATCTACGCACTGCCAAGCTCTAGTTCTTTGCATCACCAGGGCTGCAGGTTATCCTGGTGCTTCTGGGGGTTTATTTTTGTTTTGTTGTGTTGTGTTTTCCAATGCTAATAATAAAAGATGAAATTTCTGTTCCACAGAAGGCATCGAGGAATTCTCGGCCCAGCTCAACTTATTTCTACTGACCTTCAAAAACTGCTTCTCTAAGTTGCACTCAGCAATGTGTCTGAGGACCAAGCTGCTGATGGCCTGGGGGAGATTGCTGAGCCAGGAGGAGAAGAGGACGGCCGGGTTAGCATGTAGGTTGTCAGGGGGGTGGGCCTCGGGGGGCAGCTTCCCCTGGACGACCAGCCTGGAAAGAGTTTCAGCATTCCTGGGGATAAAGTGGAATCAGGTAGAACCCTTTGGCTCCTGAGGGTACCGCTTCCTTTTCCTTTATCTTCTAGATAAGAAAGGAAGTCAGTAGCCTAGCTTGACTGACCTGGATAAGGGAGTGCCTGGGGTGAAACCAAGAAGGCACCCACTTTCAGGGAGAAGGTGGGTGCCTTTCATCTTCTTGGGGACTCCAGGGGCCCCTGCTCTGGCAATGAAGTCTCTTAATCACCCCTTACCTCTGCCCTTCCTCCCTTCTTAGACTAGTAGCTAAAAGTCGACCTTCTAAGCTTTGTATATAGAATATCAGGGAGACCCTGGCTGGTATGGCTCAGTGGATTGAGCACTGGCCTGTGAACCAAAGGGTCACTGGTTCGAATCCCAGTCAGGGCACATGCCTGGGTTGTGGGCCAGGTCCCCAGTTGGGGGTGCACGAGAGGCAACCATATATGGATGTTTCTCTCCTCCTCTTTCTCTCTCCCTTCCCCTCTCTCCACATGCATACATATATACAGTCTTTAAATAAAGAAATAAAAGGAGCGCGGGTGTCAAGATGGAAAGCACAAGAGCCTTGTTAAGTATCAGACCAGATGCCCTTCGCCCAAATCTGGCACTACAGCGGGCCATACCCTCAGTACCCTCATTTCGGAGAGGAACTGGAAGCCTGCACCCACCCTCCTCCACAGCAGGAACGCAAGGAAAGTTGCTGCGTTTACCCCATCTCTGGGTGGCGCGCTGCAGGGAACAGGAGGCAGTCGGAGACTGAGGATTCTAGGGCTAGGAAGGGGAGCTGAGGGAAACAGCGTGACAGGACTCTGTTGTCTCTGGTTTTCGCGCCACAGGAAAGCAGTGGCTTGCACGGGCCACTGAGGTTGCACTGGAGGCTGAGGCGTGGGAACGTGGGTCGCTGCAGCGTGTGTAAGGTTAAGGGTGCCTGTGTACTGTGGCTCCCCAAGGCTGAGACCATCACCAGAGGGGCGGCCTTACTTCTCGCTGCAGCGGTGCATGGTGCCTGTGGCCCAGAAGCCCAAGGTGCAGAAGATAACAGGTGTCACAAACACCATGGAGCCCAGGTTGACCATGGCCACAACAAAGGCATCGTTGAGACAGTTGTTGGATGGGCGCAAGTACGAAGATAGAGAGATGATGGAGCCGTAGCCGAGACCCAAGGTGAACAAGACTTGGACCCCTGCATGGAACCACACCCTCAGGTCGTACATCGCCGAGACCTGAAAGGGAGGAGGGAAGAGGGGGAGAGATGTAAAAGAAGAGGAGAACCTTAAATCAGCGCAGGGCACAGAGGGAGAAAATGGGGAAAGGATACCTCAGAATAGACAATAGGTATCCTCTAAATCCTGACAGGAAAAGTAAGGAAGATACACCTGACCTTCCACATCTTTAAATGTTGAAGACCGTAAAACGCTCCTTCCAGCAGCAGGCCCCGGATGAGCAAACAGAGCATGATTAAGTAGGGCGCTGGTACCAAGACATACACGACCTGAATTGAGAATGGGTGCACATCAGCAGCTATGCCCCAGTGGGGTCAATTAACAACCGTCAGGGACCCGAAGTTGTGAGCCCGAAGGCAGGAGGCGTTAGCGGACAGCTTTCAGCAGGATTCAGGGGCTGGTGGGAGTGGAAGGCCAGAGGGAGTGAGAAATTAGATCCCTGAGTAATTGCTACGTAAGCACTAAAGCACCAAGACTGGTCGGGAACCCAGAAATGGCAGCTCACCTTCTCCATGGACCTGAACCCGTTAATCATCAAAGCCCCAAGAAGACACCAGGACAGCAGAAGGGAAATGCTCAGACTGAAGACTGGTGGCCCGCCGTCCTCGATCCTGTCCGAGATCTGCAGGGTCTTCCGGTACCAGAAGTACATGGAGGGTGTTGTCCGTTCACATTCGGGATCTAGGGGTATCCGGCCTTGCACATGCGTGCTGGACAGGGTGACCCTTCCCCTCTTCATTAGCACTTCCCCCACCCCCACCCCTTTCATCTCATTTCTTCTTCCTTCTCCTCTCTGCCTCTTCTTTATCCCTCCTCATTCCTTACCCCCCTTCCAAATTCCCTTCCGCCTCTGTCTCCCCTTTCTCCTCCTCTTTCACTTCCTTCTCACCGAAGTGGCTGGAGTTGGGCAGCAGAGGGCAGTGCTCCCACGGGACGGAATGTGTGAAGGACTGGCTCAGGTAGATGAAGATCCAGGCACTGATCACGTTCATGCACGAGCCAGTGATGATGCACACCTGTGGGCCCAGGGAGGAGGTGGCTGCGGAGGAAGGATGGGGACAGGAGAAAGGAGGGAATTTGACAGAGGGTTGGGGATGTGAAGGGACTTGACCCATGCCAGTGAAGTCGGGGAACCCGTTCCAGGACAGGGTCATGGGTGAGAGTGGGGAATGGGGAGGGTAGGCTTGGGCCACCCAGGGCTCCTCACCATGAAGCTGGCGCACCCTACACCACCAACCCAGGGGCTGATGATCTTCCATAAACCGATGCCACCCTGGCGCACCCTGTGACCGACCGCCATCTCCAGGAAGAGGAGAGGAATCCCGATGAAGAACAGCAAGAGGAGGTATATGATGAAAAAACTCCCTGTACAGGGGATTCAAGGAGGGGACCATCTGGCTTTTCGGCGCTTGGACTTCCTTGGGAGCCCAGAAAAACACATTCCCCACTCCCTGGAGGACCCAGATATGTCCCTTCTGCCTCCAACCCCGACACACACTTATGCCCCACCGTCCCCGTGCTCCTCTAGCCTTGTCATGATCCTCAGTGTTCGGGCACCTGCCTCCTACCCTGGACAGGCTTTTGTTTTGCCAGCCCCTTGCAGACCCTTGATTCCTGGTCCCCAGACTTACAACCGCCATTGCGAAGCCACAGGAAGGGAAAACGCCAAAAATTGATGGTTCTCACAGAGTAGCCCACCAGGGTCAGGATGTACTTGGCCTTGTTGGACCAGAGCGGCCGGACAAAAGGGGGCTTGCTCTGTTTCTTCTTGGGCACCTCCACCTTTTTAATTAAGGGTTTCTGTTTCAGGACCCGGTCCAGCTCCATTACAGAGGTCGGCCTGGACTGGGTGCTCCTTCTCTGGGCCTCATTAGCCTGGGTCTCCCAGGCCTGAGCCTTTGCAGCTCGGCTTGCCAGCTCCTGGGTCTCTGACATCCAGGCCACCACGGACCCTGGGCCCTTGTTCTCCCAAGCTTGGATTTCTGGGAGACTCTCCGAAAGGATTAAGTCAGTGGATGAGGATTTTGCCAGTGAACATTCTGAAGGCCCGGCCTCTGTGTTCACTGCGGGCAGCCTCTCTGCAGCAGCTTCCACTTTTTCGAGGGAGGGTCTGCCCTCCTGAATAGCCCTTAAAGCCACCAAAGACTGAAAGTTAGACTGTAGAGTCAGGGACTGAGTTTCAAAATAATCCCCAACGTCCCCCTTAAAGCAAAGCTTTCATTTCCGTCCTGGCCACCAGTAAACTACAAAGCACAAACAGCCCTCTTATATAAGGTTTGCTTCTTAGAAATACCCTGATGCAAAGGGTAGAGAAGAGCAAGCTAACAACAGCCAGGAATCTCACTCAGTGAGTTTCTGAACACACCAAGGGCTACTCCCTTGGTAGGGAGACACCACTTTTAGTGGGCTTTTGAATCAAAGAAACTAATTTAATACCCAATGTACCTGGTAACCTTAGGAAAGTGGTTTCCCCTCTCTGAGCTTTGTCATCTGTAAAACACCCAGATTCCTGATCAAATATAGTCCCACTAGACATGCTGTCCCTGCCCACCTATCTAACCTGACCAAATATCGCCTCACCAGAGATGCCATCCCTGCCCACCTATCTAAAATAGCACCTAGCCCTGGCCTGGTGTGGCTCAGTGGATTGAGAACCAGCCTGCGAACCAAAGGGTCACCAGTTTGATTCCCAATCAGGGCACATGCCTGGGTTACGGGCCAGGTCCCTGGTTGGGCGCGTATGAGAAGCAACCACACAATGATGTTTCTCTCCCTCTCTTTCTTCCTCCCTTCCCCTCTCTCTAAAAATACATAGATAAAACCTTTTTAAAATAAAAATCAAATAGCCTTACCTATTCCCTACTCTCTCCAACCTACCTACTTTTATTTTTCCTCATAGCATTTCTCACCTCCTGATGTGATTAATCTAGTTAATTGATTGTTAATCTAGTTGTTGTCTGTCTCTCCCCTCCCCCCTGACTGCCCGGTGCCCAGCAAGAGGATGGCGCTCTACCTCATATTTGCAGCTAGTCTCCTCTGCTCTCTGTGCGTCCACCACTCTGACCTTTGGTTGGCTCTTCAAATACTCTACACGTGACTGGACAAGGGAGCGTACTGAAAAAGAGATTGATTAAATCAAAACAGCCGTGACAACTTTGCTCATCAATTCTAACAAACACTTCAGGAAGAAATGATGCTCATTCTTTACAAGCTCTTGTAGGAGATAGCAGCAGAGGGAACACTTCCTAATGCATTCCATTCGAGGTCTGTCCTGAAAGGATCAAGTCATATAATGTTTTAATTACATTGGTATTGGTGCGATACTTTGGGGACCGACACTAATCACACCAAATGCTGGTGAGGATGTGGGGCAGCAGGAACTCTATGGTACAGCCACATGGGAAGACAGTTTGGCAATTTCTGATAAAACTAAGCATACTCTTACCATACAATCCTGCAATTGTGATCTTTGGTGGTTATCCTAGAGAGCTGAAAACTTATGTCCATGCAGAACCCAGGACATGAATATTTACAGCAGTTTTACATCTAATTGCCAAAACTTGAAAGCAACCAAGATGGCCTTTAGTAGGCAAACGAAATAATAAACTGTGGTTACATCCATACAATGGATACTTATTCAGCACTAAAAAGAAATGAGCTATCAAGCCTTAAAAATACATGGAGGAACCTTAAATGCATATCACTAAGTGAACGAGGCCAACTACAGGACATTCTGGAAAAGGCAAGACTGTGGAGAGAGTAAAAAAGATCAGTAATTGCCAAGGTTTGGTGGGGGATAAATGAAGAGTTGGAGCACAGAATATTTTGGGGGGCAGGGAAAACACTCCGTATGGTATTATAATCGTGGATACATGTCTTTATACATTTCTCTGAACCCACAGAATATACAACAGCAAGAGTGAACCCTAAAATGGTATAGATTTTGAGTGATTGCAGGGTGCCAGTGTAGGCCCATCAGTTGTGACAAATGTACCACTTGGGCAGAGAACATTGACAATGGGGGAGGCTATGCATATTTGGGGGTAGGAGTATCTCACAACTCTCTGTACCTTCCTCTTGGTTTTGCTGTGAACCTAACACTGCTTTTTAAAAATAAATTCTTAGCCCTGACTGGTGGCACAGTGGATAAGGTGCTGGCCTGTGAACCCAAAGGTCGCTGGTTCGAATCCCAGCCAGGGCGCATAACCAGGTTGCAAGCCAAGTCTCCAGCCAGACCCGTAGCTGGAGGCAGGTGAAAGGCAACCTTACATTGATGTTTCTCTCCCCCTCTGCCTCTCTTCCTTCTCCTCTCTCTGAAAAATAATAAAATCTTTTATAAAGAAATAATAAATTATTAAACACACACACACACACACACACACACACAAAGCAAGTTCCCTGACACCCCTACCATTCACCATCAATATAAAAGGGGCCCTGGCTGGTGTGGCTCAGTTGGCTGGGCCCTATCCCACAAACTGAAAGGTCATGAGTTCAATTCCAGTCAGGGAACATGCTGGGGTGCCGGTTCAGTCCCCAGGCAGAGCACATTCAGGAGGCAATCAGTCAATGTTGCAGTCAGTGTTCCTCTCTCACATCAATGTTTCTCTCCCTCTCTTGTTCCCTCCCTTCCCCTTCCTGTAATCAACAAAAGAAAAAAAAAGGAAGTGTCTTCGAGGAAACATGGTTATATGAACACCAATGTCCAAACTTACCCATAATCTCCCTATACCCAAAAAACAAACAAGTATGATTTTAATATATGAATCTTCAGTATTTCTGAGAAAATTTCCATCTTCATACCAAAAACAAAGAAAATTCTGCTACATAAACAATAGATAAGGCCAAATTGTAGTCACAGAGGAGTTAATTCACATATCTACTCTGGTAGAGTGGTTCAAGACTTCAGGAAGTAAGTTATAATTTTCCAGGCAGCTTGTTGGAAAGATAAAAGCAACCCCTCTCCACCCTGGCTGGTGGTGGCTCAGTGGATTGAGCAGCAGCCTTCGAACCAAAAGGTCTTTGCTTTGATTCCCAGTCAGGGCACATGCCTGGGTTGCAGACCAGGTCCCCAGTTGGAGGCATGCAGGAAGCAACCCCACATCGATGTCTGTCTCCCTCTCTTTCTCCCTCCCTTCCCCTCTCCCTACAAATAAATACATAAAATCTTAAAAAACAACAACAACAAAAAACCCTCTCCTAAGTTCTCTTCTCCAGTGAACCAACAGCTTCCCACTGTTGTGCCACAGAGGGTGACATGTGAGCCTCTCCAAAGTGAAACTCAGGGGTTAATGTGCCCCCTGAGACCAACATTACTGTCACAGTGTTAAGAAGCATTCATTTGAACCACAAATACTCAGAGCTGAGGATAAAATTAAGTAAAGAAAACCAGCCTTTGGCCCAATAGCTTTTTTAAGGCAAGATTTTATGTATTTATTTTTAGAGAGAGCGGAAGGGAGGGAGAAAGAGAGGGAGAGAAGAAACGTTGATGCATGAGATCAATTGGTTGCCTTTTACATAACCCCAACTGGGGACATGACCCAGACATGTGCCCTGACTGGGAATCAAATCATTGACCTTTCAGTTTGTGAGCCAGCACCCAGTCCAATGAGCCATACCAGCCAAGGCAATATCTTTAAGAAGAAAAAAGTGGGACACCCTAGAGAGATTTAGAGTGTGGTCTCGTCATGGCCCCAGCACTCTCTCCTTCCATCAGACAGCCTAAATCACAAAACAGGAATTTAAATTCAGTTAGTGAGCCCCTAAGCTTCAGATCAGTGAACAGCAGTCTAAATCAAGAATCAGATGATCAACAGGGGTACACAAAGAAATGTAATGCCATGCAATCTTTTGACAAGAAGCAACCTAGGACTAACTTGCCTTTGTACAAGGACAAAGACTAAGAAAAAGATTTAAAAAAACATTTTGGATCTTACTACACCAGCACTTATCCTGAAAAACAATAACCATCACTCAGTGTCAACTAAGGTATCAAGCCAAATAGTCATCATACTATAAAAGGTCTGGTGATAAGTACAGGAAAAATAATAATACCAATTATCCAGGAAGTGTCTGCTAAACGTTACTGTAATAAACACAGGCATACCTTGGAGATAGGGCAAGTTTGGTTCCAGGTTGTGGAAATAAAGTCAGTTATAACCCTTTTGCTGATAAAAGGCCTTGCCCTCACTTTGTGAAATATGTACATCTGCTTGCCTAAGAAGCACAAATCTTGGCTATTACTATCTTGCCAGCAGCTGAAGTGTAACATACCTTAAAACTAACAAATACTTTCAAGTCTCATAATTCGCGTTAACACTGACCCTGACTCTGCTCCCCTAAAGGAAGGGAAATTGTGCTCGCGAAAAATGGAGCCGCCTTTCTTGAACGTATTCAAAAAGCGTATTCCTTAAAGCAAGCTTGGGGTTTTTGTTTGTTTTTTGGTAAATCAGTGATCATATCCTTTAGTAAGAGAACTGAGCTTTAGCAACTTGAGATTCTGTAATCGGGTCACTTGGGACCTGATAAAGCCCCATGGTTTGCGGCGGACACTTCTTCCCAAGCTGGAGCACTCCCGGGGGCGGCCCAACGTGCAAGACCCTGACCCAACATCATCTTTCCCAGCAATTGCTCCCCGGGGCCCATGCCGTCTGGGGAGTGCTCAGGTGTCCCAGAAATGCCCGTGTCCCTCCTTCCTTATAACTATGCCCGCCACGGAGAAGAAGCAGCGGGAGCGGCTGTCCGGGTTCCTCAAGGCCAAGGAAATAACTGTCTGTCCCCAACAGGCCTGCGGCGGGGTCGGACCTGGCGTCTGCTGTCTGGGACCTGAAGCCAGTGGGTGTCCTCAACGCGCAGCGGCTGCTGGGGCCGAGGCCTCCGAAGGCCACGCCCTGGAATTGACTCAAGATCAGATTCCGTGAGCAAAGGGACTCAGGCCAGCTTTTTTCGGTCCTAAGAGAGAGAAAAGGAGGGACCTCTCAGGCTGCTTTGGGCTGAGGAGGCTAGGAGGCTCCGCTCCCGCCGCCTGTTACCCCTCGGAGTGACACCCAGCAGCGCAAGCCCCCCCCCCCCCCATCTAGGGCTGTTTCGTGAATCCCTAGGGGGTCAAGTCATCCTCACTCTGGCCCGAGGTCCGGCCTCTTCAGTCTGGTCGGCGAGGCGAAAACCAGGGTGAAGAAGCCTCAACTGAGAGGCTTAGCGACCATCTCAAGCCACTTGAGGCCTCGAGCGTGGGGCTCGCCAGCCACCTTGTTCGCAGTTCCTCTGCGCATGCGCTGCCCTCGCGTGCCGCCCACGTGACCCGGCAGCTGCTGCGCTGCGGCCCTTTACAGCGCCCCTTCCCACGCTCGCTCCACGTACGCACGCACGCACGTACGCTCCCACGTACATCCTTCGTTCACGCATGCGCTTAAGCTTCTCTCGAAGGGGCCCATCTTGGCCCCGGGGCACAACTCCCTTCCCTCCCCTCGATGCGCACACGCAGACACACTCACACGGTGGAACATTCTTCAGCCGAAGAAGAGGAAATCCTGCCGTGTGCACGACACGGATGCTAGGGGAAGTCAGCCAAAGACAAAAACGCCATTTATATGTGAAATAAAACAAAAAAATTCCAGTCGCAGTAGAATGACAGTTGCCAGGGGCTGGAAATGGGGTGTTGGAGGTCCAAGGGTACAAACTTTCAGTTATAAGAGGAATAAATTCTGAGGATCTAATTCAGGGAGCAGCGCTTGTAGTTAGTAATACAGCACTGTTCCCTGGAGAGTTGCCGAAAGTAGATCGTCATTGCTGTCACCACACACATACACAAGGTTAACTGGATGAAATGATAAATCTGTTAGTCATCATTAGTTTGGTAATCATTCTACAATGTACACGGGTATAAAATCATATTATACACTTTAAATATATACAGTCATATTTGCCAATTATTCCTCAATAAAACGGAGGAAGGGAAGTCCAGAGTCAAAAATCAAAATAGTATGAATATGACTTGATTTTTTTGATGAAAATAAGAAAAAAAATTGTATTTTGAACCTTTAAAAATAAATTTTTGAAAGTTAAAAAAAAAAAAATGGACCTGGCTGGTAGCACAGTGGATAAAGCGCCGGCCTGTGAACCTAAAGGTCGCAGGTTGGATTCCCCAGCCAGGGCACATAAGAAGGTTGTAAACCAGGTCTCCGGTCAGGTCTATGGCTAGTGGCAGGTGAAAAGCAACCATACATTGATGTCTCCCATCCCCTCTTTCTAAAAATAATGAAATAAAATCTTTAAAAAAAAAAAAAGTTAAAAAAAGAAGGATAACAGCTCCAGCTCAGTTGGTTAGAACATTGTGGGATACACCAACATTGCCAGGTCAGTCTCCAATCAGGGCACAGATAAGAATCAACCAATGGGAAAAGAAAAGAAAAAAGAAGCCCTAGATGATGTGGCTCAGTGGGTTGAGTGCTGACCTGGAAAAGGTTGCCTGTTCAATGTTTCTCTCACACTTTGATGTTTCTTTTCCTCTTTTTCTCTCTTCCTTCCCCTCTCTCTAAAAATAAATAAATAAAATCTGTTGGTTTTTTTTTTTGTTTTTTTTTTTTATTGTTGTTGTATTACATCCATCCCTTTTTTGCTCCCCTGTGTCCCCCTCCCCACCCACCCCTTCCCCCCAAAGTCAATCTAAAATCTGTTTTAAAAGAAGAATCAACCAATGAACACATAAATAAGTGGAACAAAAAATTGATATTTGTCTCTCTCCTCCCCTCTCTAAAATCAATCAATCAATCCATAAATGATTTTTATAAAAAGGATAGCAGACCAGCTCTCTCAGAAGACAGATCTCTAAGAGGGGCTTGGGCGGATGTCAGGATAGTAGGAATGGCCCTGACCTACACTGGAGATCTGTGAGGACTTGGGACTTGACAAGAGTGCGGATCTTGTGGGGCATCAGGGGAGACTTGAGAGACTACCAGGCATGCAGCTCAGGCCTAGAGACAGTCAGGTACTACAGACCTGGATCTAAGAGCCAAGGTCCCAGGCTCAATCCTGGCTCCTCCAGGGCCTCTTCCTCTAGGGGCCCCATGTTGGAGGCAGGAAGTGATGCCTGAGGCTCAGCTTCCGTTCTGGGTGTTCTGGCACTGCCCGGCCGCCCCCTTCACTCCCAGGGACCTTCCCACTTGGGGCCTGCAGCACTTTCACTTCCCCCAGGTGCCCAGTCCCTGCCCAGCACAGAGGAGCACCTGGGCTACACACTTGCCAAAAACAGGATGCAGACTCTGAGAGAGGAGCAATGACAAAAGCCGGTAGTGTGTGTATGTGTGTGTGTGTGTGCAGTAATCAACAGAGGGACGAGGACAGACTGGCAGAGAAAAGAGTCCAGAAACCCAGAGAGAGGAGGACAGAGACCCTGAGGTTGGGGGAGACAGAATCCCAGACAGAAATGGACGGAGACTCAGAGAGGAGATAAAGCCTCAGAGGGAAGGGAACAGAGGCCCACAGAGAGGAGGACGGAGACTCAGGGCTGGGAAGAGGGGGCAGGGATGGCAGAGCTTAGCAGGCGCTGAGGTCAGAGTGTCTGTGAGGTCAGCTGCTGTCCAGGGACAGCCTGGGGTCCTGGGGCCCAGGCTAAGTGAGTACAAGTAGATCAGGAGTGGCTGTGGGTCACCCCAGCCTGAACCATGGAAAGCTTGGAGGGACTCCCTGGGGTGACCTTGGTGTCCACAAATCCCAAAACCCCTCAGGTACTGGTTGGTGTGTGTGTCCCGGTGCGGCGGGTGAGGAAGAAGGGACAGAAACAGAATAAAACCACCTTGTCGGTAGAGGGAGGGGTGGGGCTCCACCCCCAGCACTTCCTCTTTCTCTGTGTTCCTTTCTCTTTCTCAGCCTCTCCTTGTTGTTCAAGGTTCCTTTCTCCCTGTCCCCCTACTGCCAACTCCTCTTCTGGTCACTCACCCCTCCAGGAGAAGATGTCAGCCCGGGAAAGCTGCCTCAGCCTCATCAAGTACCTCCTCTTCGTTTTCAACCTCTTCTTTTTCGTAAGTTGTTCCTGGCTACCCAGCCTGGGCCCCAGCCTCCGCCGCAGCCGCCCACCTTGTATTCTTACGTGCCCACCACCATGTTCTCATTTCCTCCCCCTAGGTTGTAGGCAGCCTGATTTTCTGCTTTGGTATCTGGATACTTGTGGACAAGAACAGCTTCGTGTCATTCGTGGGTGAGGGGGCTGGGGCAGTCCTGGAGGGCCTTCCTGGAGCAGACATGGACCCAGCTTCCCCGCGAGTGGCCTCCTGGGGTCTCCCTTGTCCCAGGGAGCACCACAGCGCCTGACTCCCTAGGCAGGTCCCAAGCTCAGGCTCGACACTACCGCGCCTCCCCAAGCCTGAGTGTCTTCCTCTGACAAATGAGTTGCGAACGCCACTCATGACAATAATAGCCATTTCTCAGGCACTTCCTATGTGTCCAATCTGGTGCGAATGCTCATCACATCCTCCCAGAAACCTCTCCTGAGGTTCAGAGAGGGGACGTCACATACAGGATGTCACACAGCAAGGCAGTAGATGCACAGATATATTGCTAATAATAATACAGTAGTAGGAAAATAATAACAGAGTAATAGTTAAACTCCTAATGGCCCTTATTGAATAAGTGGTCACCCTATGTTGAGGACTGGCTTGAACACATGCCTCCCGGGTTTCCCTCAAAACAACCCGAGGAAATAGATAGCATCATCCCCAGGCTGCACAGAGGTTAAATTGACTTATCCAGTGTCACCAGAACAAGGGATGGAAGTTCTGAAACTACTGGGAGGAGCAAAAGGGGGAAAGAGACTGATAGTGAGGACAGGCTGAGAGCTGGAGGAAGAGGGGCAGAGACCCAGAAAAGGAGAGAATCCCAGAGGAGAGAAACAGAGACTCAGGGTGGGGCAGGGTCAAAGACCCATAGAAAGGGGTGCCAGGAGCCCAGAAAGAGGCGCCCCCATGATTCTGCTCCCCACTGTGTGGGTGGGGAATGGGTCTGCCTGAAGTTGTGCACACAAGACCCAATGTCACTGCCTCTCACCTTCCCCAGGCTTGTCCTTCATGCCTCTGCAGATCTGGTCCAAGGCCCTGGCCATCTCAGGGATTCTCACCATGGGCCTTGCCCTCATGGGCTGTGTGGGGGCCTTGAAAGAGCTCCGCTGCCTCCTGGGCCTGGTGAGTGCCCCCACCCCTTCTCCATCCCTTAGGACCACTCCCTTTCCCCCCTCAAATAGAACCCCTGCACCCTGGGGAGGGGCTCAGCCTGACCGCTCCCTTTTGCCCCTCAGTATTTTGGTGTGCTGCTGCTGCTGTTTGTCACGCAGATCACCTTGGGGATCCTCATCTCCACTCAGCGGATCCGGGTGAGCTTGCCTACCCCCCTCCCTTCCAGCAGCCATTGGGTGTGGGGTGGAAAGAGAAACAGAGGCAGACAGACTGATCCAAAGAGAGAGAATAGAGAATGGCAGAAGAGAGAAGCAGAGCCACAGACAGAACAGATACAGAGCTAGACACAAGGGGAGGCGGAGAAAGGCCCCACAGAGGAGGACAAGACAAAGCAAGAGACAAGGAGATCCAAAGGGAAACAAACGGAAAAAAAGGGGAAAGGTGAGAAAACAGGTGGAGAAACTGAAGCTGGGAGGAAGACACAGAGACCTGGTAAGAGATTGTGGGAAAAAGCAAGAGAAACAGAAACACAATAGAAACAGGCAGAGAGAGGGTTTGAGACATAGGTAGTCATTCAGCGAGGAACCGATGCGGTCTTAAAGATGCCCAGGGACCCCTTGGGGTTGAGACAGCTGGGAGTGGCTGGAGTTGTTTCCGGAAGATGGGGTGGGGAGCTCGGAGGGGGTCCACCCTTACTCTCGGCCTCTTAGCTGGAACGGAAGGTGAAGGACATGGTGCAGCAGACGATCCAAAACTACCGCTCCCTCCCAGAGAGGACCGAGGCGGAGGAGAGTTGGGACTACGTGCAGTTCCAGGTTTGTGAGGCCCCCACCTGCCTGGAGAAGTACCCCTCCCTCTAGCTCTGGGACTCTGGTGTGGCCCCGGCTCTACCTGGAGAAGACCGCCCTGTTCTGGGACCCTAATGTAACCCTATCTACCCAACCCACCTGCTGCCATGCCTGATGTGGCCCCCGTATCCAGATGATAAAATATCTGGCCCCATGTGATGTTACCCAGCTCCCACCCAGACCTGGAAAAGCTTCCTCCTCTGCCACGATAAGACTCCAGCCTCAGCCCCAAGACCCTAGCGTGATCCCATTCCCTAATCCTAGTGACTCTGGGTCCCACGGGGTCCAGCCCACGTGAGACTTCATTCCCTGGTTACTCACGCGGCCCCGCCCTCCCATCCAGCCGCCCTCTGAGGATGAATTGCACTGCCCAACCAATCTTCTGTCCCCAACGTGATTCTGCAGCTTCTCCCAGAACCGCAGGTCGCCTTCTGATTCCGAATGTTCCTCGGCTCTGGCCCTGTCGTGACCCCCACCCAGCCCATCGCCTGTCCCCCCGTTCTATACTCATTAGTCCTCCCTCTGCTCCCAGTGTGACCTCATTCCATCACCTGGTCCCCTAAGCTCCCAAGTCACCTTGCATCCCTTCCAGTTCTGGTCCCTCTGACTCTGTCCCTCTCCCAGCTGCGCTGCTGCGGCTGGAACTCTCCTCAGGACTGGCACCGTGTCCCCAGCCTGAGCAGCAACCAGTCAGACTCCTACCGCGTGCCCTGCTCCTGCTATAACTCATCGGCGACCAACGACTCCACAATCCCCTATACGATGCCCCCCACCCAGTTCAGCCGAGTCGGACCACTGGCGCGGCCCCGACACAGTACAGAAGTTTGCGGGGTCCCCGCAAACAACCACACCTATCGCGAGGTGGGTAGGGGAGCGCCACGCCGTAGGGGCGGAACTGCTGGGGGGCGTGGCCCCAGAAGGCGGGCCGCAGCGTGTGGGCGGGGCCTGCAAGTGGTGGGGCCACGGAGCAGCGGAACCCCCAGGAGGGGCGGGTTGTAAGGAAAGGTGGGGCCTAGAGTCACAGGGTGGACCTGGGATGTTGATGTAGGGAGGGGTAGACTTGTTCCGAGAAAGGAGACTGGAGAACGCTGGTAACTAGGGAAGCGGGGTGAGAGCGTAGCCCAGTAAAAGCCCTAACTTGAACCTCCCTCTGTATTCCCAGGGCTGCTCGCGGAGCCTCCAGAAGTGGTTGCACAACAACCTCATCTCCATCGTGGGCATTTGTCTGGGCGTCGGTCTACTCGAGGTAATCCGGTCTCACCCTCGCTCGCGATTGGCTGTACAACCCTCAAATAGCCCCGCCCCGCGCTGCCAAGTCACCCATGTGAGAGCCGCAGCCCGATAGCCTGTGCATCCTGATTGGTCGCACAGCAGGGAGCTATTCCCGCCCTTTCTCGCGAGGCTCCCATTGGCTCTCCTGGGAGGACCAACCTCCTGTTGGCCGCAATGTCCCTCCCCTTTCCCGGCAGGTGAGTGTGGCGGGGCTGAGCCTGCTGCTGCCACGCAGAGCGCTCCGCAGGGAACCGCACCCGCAGGCGCCAGGCGCCGACGGTTGGTGCCCCGGACCGGGCCTGGGCGCTGATGGCGGCAGCGGGCGCGGCGGTGTGCCGAGCAGCAGCGGGCGTAGCGGCAGTCTGTGGGGTGGCTGGGGCAGGGCGGATGCTTGCCCCAACTGGGGCGACAAGGCCACGCAGGGCAAACTGCCGATGGCCCTGGGGCCCTGGCCGCTTTGGGATCAAGAGGAGGAACAGCCTGAGACCTGGAGCGCAGGCGCAGAGGTGGAGGCCGTGGTGGAATTAGAGGCCGAGGCAGAAAGGGGGACAGATGAGCCTCCAAAATAAAGGACCCCGGGCTTGCTCCAGATCTCTCTCCTTTCCAGGCTGGACCTGCGTTAGATGGGTCCCTCCGACCCAACCCATTCCCACCTCCGCCTCTTCCGGTGGCCTGTCCCGTGACCTCCTGCCCTTTTACCCTTAATTCCACCTTTCTCGTCTTCCCCCAGATTCTCATCCTAGACCCCATGTTTACAATCGGGCCCAGTTCTCCCTCTAGCCCCACCCCACCCAATTCTTGACCCCTCCTTTTTTTTCCCACCCCCACCACTCCACCTCCTCTCGTCGCCATCGCCTCCACCTCTCTGATAGCGTCTCCTTTCTCTATAGCTCAGCTTCATGTCGCTCTCCATATTCCTGTGCAGAAACCTGGACCAAGTCTACGACAGACTCGCCCGGTACCGCTAGGCCCCGCCCTCCCCAAAGACCCACCAGCCCCCTTCAAGTGCCCTGGACATTTACTACTCTGCCCCCTGTAAATATTTGTTTAATACCCAGTACTCTCCAGCCACTGAACCCTTGGCCTCATTCCCCCTGGGGACCCAGGTGTCTGCCTGCCCCACTGCTGTGACCAATCTCATGGGACTTGGGGCTTCCTGCTACCAGTTTTCTGACCCCAAAGATACCTCATTTCCTTGACTCATCTGTCAGCATACCACTTCCCACAAATTATTTTCACCCAAACCTCAAATAAATCCCCTGAGTTTTTGGTAAAATAACTTTATCCTCTGTCAAAACACAAACCAACACAATTTGAGGGTGGGAGGTTGGGGTTGGGGTGGAGGGTAGACAATACAGCAGCCCATGGCTCATGTAGAAAAGGTGATGACATTAAAAAGTCTTGCCCCACTGCTTGCCTGGCTGAGAAAAAAGTCACGATTCTAACACCCACTTATAAATATCTCTTGTTATATTTTAAAAAACAAAATATTTTCAGGGCCCACTTGGCTCTGCTCCTGCACAGAAAGGGTTAACCTTCAATATTCCATATCAGGGTCACAGGGTGTGGGGGTGGTAAGGAAGGGCAGTTTGGGAAAAACAGAGGACAAGCCAATGCGTGATCAGGGCCCTCCAAAACATCCAGAACAGGGTGGGGGCAGGGCACCTGTTTGAGACTGAGAACTCAGTGCTGGACCTGGACCCTCAAGGCTACTCACTCCACTCCTCAGTCCCCGATGCTCCAGGGGGGAATCGGTCCTTTCACACTCCCTCTGTGAGGTCCCCAATATCAGGATCCCTCCTTTCTCCTCAGTCCCAGCCCAGTCAACTCACCACCTAGCTTTCAAGGTCCCTTCTAACAGGGAGCCATCCCCTCCCTAAATAAGAAGCCTGAGGAAGGCTGGAGGTTTTTCCTGGGAGGAGGGATTCCAGGGGTCAGCCTCTTCTGGGGTCTCCCTTCAGTCCCTGACCAGGCGATAAATGTGGTGCTGGGCTCCCCGCTCACTGGTGGAGACTTCAAAGACGTAGGCTGTGCAGAGCAGCAACTCCTGGGTGTCTCTGTTTGTTACCACCTGCCAAGGAGGCCAAGAGAAGGGGTTTGTGCCTAGGAGGGAGAGGAGGGACCACTGCGCCCCCCTCAGTTATCATGGGGTACCCAGGAAAGGGGTTCCCACCATGTCACTGTTCCCAGGGAGAGGGGATGCCCAACATGCCTGGTTCCCTGTTTGAAGGGCCTCACATCAGATGGTATGTCATGTGTTACAGGGTCAAGGGGGTCCCCACCACATCTCATTTCCCATGTGAGAGGTCCCCAAGTCAGCACATTCCCAAAAGTCAAAGGGATCCCACCATCTTAGGTTTTCTGGACTAAGTTCAGTTCCCTGTGAAGGCGGTCCCCTTAGGGCCACCATGAGTCATCCAGGTCAGTTTCCCCAGGGAAGAGGGACCCCCTCATGAGAATGCTGTGGAGTTCCCATCACTTTGGTTCCGTGGGTAAAGGGACCCTCTAAGCCAAGCGTCGATGCAGGGACCCTGCTGTGTCAGCTGCCCAAGGTGAAAGGGTCCCTGGGGCTGAGGGGCTGGGGTGGGCACCCCCAGCTGCAGCACATCACCTGGAGGATGGTGAAGTTCTCTAGGACGCTGTTCATCATGTAGCGCTCGGGCAGCTGCCGCAGCTTGTGCAAGAAATTCACCAGGTACTCGCACATGGGCGAGCGTAGCAGGCGGTACACGAACCTCCCGTCCTCCAGCTGGGCGCGCTCCGTCTGAACCACGGGGTGGGGAGTGGAGAGGACAGTGGCTGAGACACGGGGAGGTGGCCACCCCAGGAACCCAGCCCCACTCTGTGCCTTCCAGCTGCCACACCCACTCCCCACTGCCATCTTCCCTCTCCACCCACTGTGACCAGACACACAACACTGAACTCTCAAGTATCCAGCTGAGGCCCACTAAGCCTGCCAACCAAAGACCCCCCACCCAGCCTCTCAAAGCTGTGTTCTGAACCTTAGATGACCCCTGAACTCCTCTGATCTCCAATACCCTCAAACCCTCCAAAGACCCTTCAATGACATCTCTAAACTCTAGGACCTCTGAACTGGAGACCCCCCCGCAAGTCTTCAGCAACCTAACTGTGACCCATGAACCTCCTTGGCCTATGAGCTCTCCTAGGTTGGTAGTAACCTTCTGAAACTGTGACAGTCAATCTCTGTCCCACACATTATCTCTGGACCCCCGCACTGACTCTTACATGTGACTCTAGAACCCCATGTTGGCTCTAAGCCTATGCACTGAACCCCCAAAGAGGCTGGGCCACCCCCCACCCCACCATGAAGATTCCCCCAATGCCTGAGCTGTTGTGCCTCCTGGCCCATGTAAGTCTGCACCCCCAAAGTGGCGGGTGGCTGGGTGCTCACCTGCCCGGAGCTCCACCCCTTCAGCCTCACCTCCACCTTCTCCACCACCTGCTTGCCGAAGGAGCAGACCTTGGAGGAGCAGGTGAGCGTCATATGCTCCAGGCTCTCGTACTGGCTGCTTACGCCGTAGAAGCCACCGCTGCTGCCACCAGCCCCCACCTCCTCGCCACTTGGGCCCCAGTTCAGGTCCGCCTGGGGGAGGGGGAAACACAAGGTAGAAGTTGGAGGGATCCTTCTAACGTGACAACTCTGCCCCATGGCTGGTTTCTCCCATTGGCCCCTGTAGTTGCCCACGTCTCTTCCCCATCGTTCCAAGCCCCCACCTCTCCGAGGGCCAGTTTCTGGAGAAGACCCACCCTTCCATCGGTGCTGCAGAAGTCCGAGTCCCCAGAATGACCCTGAGCCTCTCTCCCTAGTGAGCCCCCCACTAAAGGAGCCCTGAAATTCAACTCTTTGCTCCTGAAGCCCTCAGTGCAAGGACTCAGCCCGTTGCCAAGGGCATGGTTACCAAGGACACAGCCACTCACTCCGTAGCAACCGGAGGCTCCCCTGTAGAGCCCTTTCCCAACCCTGGTTGCTAAGACAGGGGCCACCCCCTAGCAAGGGGATATGGAGAGGCCTAGGGAACCCTCACTCCTCACCAGAACATTCTTCCCAGCTCTTTCAGCTGATTCTCAGAGGTCAGACCCTCCATGACCCTGGTAGCCAAGTGAGCAGACAGTCCCTTATGCCAGGTGGGGTCTAATGAAGCCTAAGACCTCATATTACCTTGGGCCTGAGTACCCTTGGTCACCTTCCTGGGAGGCACCCCTCTTCTTCCTAACTTGAAACTTGACTCTCTGGGGTCAGTCAGTCCTCTCTCTGCTCAGAGGCCTGACTCCATCCATCCCCCTGGTAACAGGGCCTTGTGAGGCCACACTAAAACAGAAGTCCTTTGCAGCCACTACCTGCATCCCCGTGGACGCTGGCCTGCTAAGGGTCGCACTCCACACCTGGGGGCTGGCGAGGCCTGTCTGAAGCCCTCACATGCCTCACCCCTCAGCAGCACATCCCCAGGGCAGCCCCGAGCATCCAGTTCACACCAGAGCCCTTTATAACTGCAGTAGCTATGGGGCCAACAAGGCCAGCAAACCTCAAGCCCTCAGCAGGCTTCCTTCTGAGACCAGATCCGGCCATGGTCCCGGTTACCACAAGAGCGAAAACATGCCACTCACATTTGTTGAACCCCTCCCTATAACATCAGCCATTATACTGGACACCAAGCCAAACAGGCCTAAGAAAGAACCAAATGGACTCTCTTATTCACTATTATATACATAGCACCTGGCGTTGTATGTAACAAGTGCTCAATAGCCCTGGCTGGTGTGGCTCAGTGGCTTGAGTGCTGGCCGATGGCCTATGAACCAAAGGGTCGCTGGTTCGATTCCCAGTCAGGGCACATGCCTGGGTTGCAGGTCCCACCCTTCCCCTCTCCTTTGAAATAAATAAATAAAACCTGTCAAAAAAAAAAAAACACACAAAAACCCAAAACTTCTCATTAGATGTTCAATAAACACGGGATTTGACGAAGCTACTCCTAAGCTCTTTCGATGGTGTCCTCAAAGCCAGGCACTTTCTAACAACGGGGCCTGGTGGAACTCAGCACCCCCTCTTCAGAGACCACACTCTCCAAGACTCCATCTGCTAAGGGGAGGAGGATGTCCCTTAGCAACAAGGCTTGGTATGGTCAGGGGGTATGTAGGGAAATCTGAAATGGCCAAGGCCTAAGGCCATATCAGTCACACGAATGGGTATGGCAAAGTCTAGTGGGATCTGGGGAAGTCCAAGTCCTGTCCCTAGGCCAGCGCTGGCCCCATGCATCCCTGGGGACAAAACTCTTTAGTGCTTCTTGTTGCGAAAGGGGCTGACGCTCTGAGCCATAAGGGGTGGTGAGGCCCGGGCTGACCTCGTAGAGCCAGAGGTCTTAGCCAGGAGGCCACGTGATTCATGAGCACTTTGGGTTTTGGTGGCAGAACTCACCCAAAACTTGACCAGGAAGAAGGCGTGAGGCGGCCCACGATCATACAGCTCCCGCAGACCACCCTTTTTCTCAGGGAATTTGTCATAGATCTGCCGGACGTCCACACTCTCGAGGGGCGGCGCCCCGGGGCTGGGGCAGTGCTGGCTGATGTGGACAAACAGATGCCTCTGGTACTGGAGAGGAACAGCCATAGGTGAGCAGTCAGGGGTGGGTTGGACCTCAGCCTCAGCGCCCAAGTTAAGCTCACACCCCTATTACCACTCCCAGAGCTCCTGCTAACTGTCCCACCATGTCACCTAGACACTGAACCCAACTCCAAGGCACTGTCCCCACTCCCTTCCGCCCCTTCATCCCCACAGTGCCTCAGTCTCCAAGACCTGTCCCGACAGCTCAACTCTCTGCCCTGTCACCTGCTCCCCATCCTCACTGTCCTGTCCTCTGCTACTTTCACTCCCATCTCCTGTGTGGCTTCCCAGCCTCCAGTCTCTCCTCCCCAGGTCATTGCATACATGGCTCCAGAGCTGACCCTCGACCTCTCCTGCTCATAATCCCCCACAGCTCCCCAGTGCTCCCAGGACAAAGCCCAACCCCTCAACCTGGCCATATTTTGAACAGTTGTTCATGAATGTTCCATCAATGGATGGATGGATAAACGGGTGGGTGGATGATGGATAAATGGGTGGATGGATGGATGGATAGATGGATCATTTGACAGATGGGATTCCACATGGGCCATGTCAAGACTTCCTCCCTTTTCCCATTCTTATCACTGCTTATCCAATATACTGAAGTCTTCCCCATCTTTTCTTCCAATACACATCCTCCTCCATCTTTCCAAGGCATGCACATCTACCTCTTTCTGGAAGTCTCCACAGATCACAAACAGATCGGATCTCCCTACCACCTCCATGGTTCCCCATCACCAGGAGAAAGTCTGGGACCCTCAGATTGGCCATGCCAGCTACTCCAGAACCAGTACCTGCCCACCTATCCACAGCCTCACCAGCTTCCGAACATGTTCAATTACTTGGTTTCCTGACCACTTCAATGCTGTTTCCATCTCTGTACCTGCGACATCCAGTTCTGCACATAGCAAACCCCTATGTAACCCTCAAAGCACAACTCAAATGCTGCCACCTCAGGGAAGCCTTCCCTGATGCTCCAGGAAGAAATACTCCTTTGAACACCCATAAAACCTTGAGCTTCCCCCATCCCAGTGCATACTTCTTATTCAACAGATATCTATCAAGAATTTACTGGTCCTGGACAGGTAGCTCAGTTGGTTAAAACATTATAACAATATGGTAAAGTTGCAGGTTCGATCTCCAGTCAGGGCACATACAGGAGTCAACAAAGAAATGCATCTCTCCCCGCCCCCGCCTTCCTCCCCCTTTCTCTAAAATCAATCAATGATTTTGAAAAAATCTACTGTATAAAGGCACTCCTCTGGGTCCCAGGGCTACAAAGTAAAGTCCCTGACCTCATGGAGTGCACAACCTACTGGCAGAGACAGAAAAAAACATTTTAATCTTACGGAGAATAGAAATTTCAGAGACTAACGTATGCTATGAAAATAGTCCTAACACAGCATAGCAAGGGAGTGGAGAGTGATGACAGCTAATGTTTTCCATAAGGTGGCTTGGGAAAGACAACCTGAGAAGATAACCAAGCCCGGGGCCAGAGCGGTGATAGGCAGGGACAGCACATTCCGGACAGTGGGAACAGCAGGTGCAAAGGCTTTGAAGCAGCGATGGGCCCAGTATGTCTGAGAAAGGGTATGGAGGCCACAGGGGCCAGAGCAGAATAACAAGGATGAGGAAGGATGAGCAAAGAAGGAATAGGGGTCAGATCGTGCAGAACTTTGGGGGCAAATAAAGGACTTTAACTTTTCCTCCAAGTGAGATGGAAGGGTTCTTAACTGATCTGACTTGGATTTTACCAAAAGCACTACACGGAGTAATTGGTATTTATGTGGCCACTGGCGAGACGATGAGTTCACAAAGGCTAAACTATGTGAAGTTCCTTTTCACATAGCTAAACTACATTTCCCAGACTCCTCTGCAGTTGTGTGACCACATGACTACATTCTGGCCAATGGGATGTGAGCAGACCTGATAGTTGCCACTTCCAAGTCAGACCTATAAAACCTCACTCTCTCCCTTCCACCATCTGCCAGCCAGATGCAGCGAATCCAGCAGCAGATTCTGAAACCCTAGAAAATGGCAGAGCCACAAAATGGAAGAAGCCTAGATTCTCCAAATCACTGAGTGGAAGGCTTCAGTTGACCACCCGCATTGAGATGTTACATGAGTGAGCAACTTCGATGATTTTCAGTCCCTAAGTGTTGGGGTTATTTCTTCTGTCAGCCCACCCTGACTAATATGGCATCTGTCTCCATCCTAAGCCAGGAAAACCTCGCACCTACAACAAGACCTGCTTTTCTAAGTTCCCAGGATCCAACCACAAAGCCTGGTGTACAGGTAACCACTCGCAAGTATTTGATGAGTGAATCAATTATGTCCTAGAGAGTTTCTCCGACCTTCCCAACCCACAACCTCATGACCTCCCAGTTCCTTTATGCTAGGACCTGTCAAAGTGTGGCCCTTGGACCAGCAGTATCAACATTACCTGAGAGCTTGTTAGAAATGCACATTCTCAGGCCCCGCACCAAACCTTCTGAATCGGATATTCTGAGAGTGGGGCTCAGCAAGCTGGGCTTTAACATGCCCTCCATGTCAGTCTGATATGCACTCAAGTGTGGAACCACTGCTTTATACTTTCCCCTCCTATTACCCCTACATTCCAAGATACCCACAGCAACAACCCCAAAATTGCACTCACAGAGTCAACTGCATCCGGGGGTTCCACAAAGGCTGAGAATTCCACCAGCTGTAACCGGGCAGTGCCCAGGGCCCGAGCCTGCCAGGCTGGAGGTGATGGGGCAGGTGGGGGCAGGGCAGGGGGTGAGAGGGCTTGGGGGGGCTCGTACCCTACAGAAAGAAGAACAAACAATAAAAATTGCTAATAGGTATTGAGTATAATCAAGCTCTGTTCTCTCTTGCCTGCCTCCACTTAGAAGCTGAAAAAGCTAAATACTCACTTTCCCAGCCTCCCTTGCAGCTAGAGGTGGCCATGTGACACACTTCTGGCCAATGAGACGTTAGGGGAAATCTGCTCGGGGGCTTCTGGGAAGGAGTTTCTTCCTGAATGAAAAAGACAGAACTTTGGGGAGGAGAAAGCTTTCGGTTCTTGTCAAGTCCTGCTTGGGACATGACGCCTAGAGTCACAACAGCCATCTTGGGACAGTAAGCAGAGGCCAAGGGACCGACAGAGATGCTAGTCCTGACATTGCTTAGCTGCTGAGCTAGCACATTTGCAGCACACCTTCAGATTTTTTGGTACGTGGGATCATTAAAGCCTTTTTATTCACGGCAGTATTAATTTGAGTATTGGTACTTGCAGCCAAGAGCATTCCTAATGAATGAGAATGTGGAAGCTAAGTGTGATTTTATCATCGGTGTGAGTTCACAGGACCACATCAGCATGGATTTTGGAAACCGTCTTCACTGCCAGATGGGAAGTACCTGCCCAGCAATGAGGCCACCAGAGGAAGGCAGCACCAAACAAATCCTGATGCTACCATCTGAACCCCTGGATCCAGCCATAGCTGAAGCCAGAACTCTTGAAACATCAGTTACCTGTACCAGTTAATTTCATTTTCTTGTTGTCATTTTTGTCATCTAGTTTGACTTGGGTTTCCGTCACTTGCGGCTGAAATAATCTTGACTAATGTACCTCCCAATGTCCCTTCGACTATCCAGGGGCAGAAACAAACCCAGCGTGTCTGACTACAGATACTATACTCTCAGCCACTAGAAATGCTGTCACTCATCTTTCCGTTCCCTTACACACCCTGCCTCAGAGCTGGACCTCAGTACGAATGTGTCCCCTGACTAATGGAAGGAAAGATGCTTAAGTTGACAAGAGAGATAGGAAACAAAGGAGGATGGAGAGCAGACTCTTACCTGGGAGGTCAGTGGAGGGGGGAGTCAGTGACAAGGAGAACGATGTCTGCGAGAATGGCTTCACACTGAGGGAGAAAGAAAGCTGAGGGTCAGGCGAGGTGGAAAGATGCCGATCAAGATGCTAATGGTAGTTCTGGCTGGTGTAGCTCACTGGATTGAGCATCAGCCAACAAACCAAAAGGTTGCTGGTTTGATTCTGGTCAGGGCACATGCCTGGGTTGCAGGCTGGGTCCCCAGTTGGGGATGGTAGAAGGTGGATAATTGATGTTTCTCTTCCTCTCTTTCTTCCTCCCTCCCCTTCTCTCTAAAAATAAATACATTTTTTTTTTTTTTTTTTTTTTTTTAGAAAGAGGGGAAGGGAGAGAGGCAGAGAGGGAGACAGACATCAATGTATGGTTGCTTTTCACCTGCCTCCAGCCACAGACCTGACTGGAGACCTGGCTTGCAACCTGGTTATGTGCCCTGGCTGGGGAATCGAACCTGCGGCCTTTGGGTTCGTAGGCGGGCGCCTTATCCTCTACCAGCCACGGCCAATCTTTTTTTTTTTTTTAAAGGTGCTAATGGTACCAGCCACGGTGTGCTGAGGGGCCAGGACAAGCTGGACCCTGTGCTAGCATATTATGTGCACATTTTTACTGAAGCCTCACAGCCAATGATGTAGGTGGGATTACTGCTCTTCTTCTTTGCGCAGGTGCAACATGAGGTACCCGGGGTCAGTGGACCCTCCCAGTCCCACAACTGGGTGCAGTGCAGCCTGGGTCCAAACCAGGTCAGGGCCAACCACGAAGTCTGGGGACTTGAGGATAGTGGTCCCTCTCACAGAAAAAGAGCAGAAACAGGGTCTCAAGAGGTCGGGAGAAGAAGAGGCAATTTAGGGAAAGAGGAGGCTGAAGGGTCAGGCGGGTGAGGAGAAAATGACCAGTGTGGCCCAGAAGTGGGACAGCAGGCCAAACTCTGGGGTGAGGGGGCAGCACCACAGAATCCAGTGCAATGTATCCAACGGAAATTTCTGCGGTGATGGAAATGTTCTATATCTGTACCACCCAGTACTGTAGCCACTGACCACATGTGGCGACCGACCACGCGACATATAACCACTGAGCAGGAATGTGACTAGAACACCTGAGGAACGAAATTTTTAACTGTATTTAATTCAAATTAACTTAAATTTCAGTAACCACACATGGCTAGTGACTACAGTATCTCATTGCACAGCTCTAAAGGCCAATGATTTATTAGTATCCCAGGAGATGGTACTGAAAAGACTGAGAGGTCAGAGGTCAAGGAGACATGATGAGGTCAGAGGTCAGTAAGAGGTCAAAGCTCCAAAGATCAAGATCAGAATGATACAAATCCCAGGGACTTGCAGACTTTGACTCCCAAGGGCCTTGACCTAATACTTGCCATCCCAATTCTGAAATCAAACTCCAGTACCCTACCACTTAAGTCATTGGGCCACCTCCTCACAAGCCTTCCTGACTCTTGCTTTATTTCCCACATTTATTCCTTTCTAATTAATTTTTATTTCCTTGTTTCCAAGTTTATTGTCTGATCTCCTCCCCTCTCCAAGAATATAAGCTCCATGAAGGCAGAAATTATCTCTAACTTGTTCCATGCTGTGTCCCCAAGCCACGCAGATACAGGCACTGAACAGCTGCCCAGTAAACATTTGACTGACTGGCCAATGGCTTAATACTGGCCTTCTCTCACTTTCTAAAACTCACTAAACTTTCCTACCACAGGGCCTTGGCACATGCTAGTCTCGCTGCCTAAAATATTCCCACTGCCATTCTTCACCTGGCGAAGACCTACTCAGCCTTCAACCTTATGTCCTCAGAGAAACTCCCAGACCTCTCTCCCTTACCCCAGAACCTTCTAACCACATCACAAACACTCTTCAATTCTGTACCTTTGCACGATTTAATGCATATCCACCTCCCTAGTTTGACTACTAGCTCCATGAGAGGTGGAACCCCAGCAACCAGTGCAGTGCATGCTGAACTACCTACCTGTCCTTCCAAATCAGCTTCCTCTTGGCAAACCTGTGGCTCCTTCAGATCTGAGGACTTGTTCTGACCTTTTCTGTGTCCCCATCCAGCATCACCTTCCCAGCGAACTTTGTTCTCTCCCAGACTGGATCCCACAGCCTGTCACTTCACTCTTACCCTGGCAACACCCTCCACATTAATGCGTTGTGGTCCAGAGGCCACATTACCCTACAAACACCTAGCCTAGACCCAATGTCTCCTTTCTGGGCTGAAAACTGTACTTCCCGTGTGCCTCTGGGACCCATTTCTATTCTCTTAGGCTAGAAACATACCCTGTCACCCTTATGGCCCTCTCAGAGCTAAAAAGGACACTACCATTTAACTTGGGCCCATTTTCTTCCTTCTGACTCTGAGAGATGATAAAGACATCCAAGCAGGCCCAAGAAATAGCTCTATGGGATGAGGATAAGCCTTCCCATGAGCCTCTGGGGCCCAGCCAACCTCACCAGAAGGCCATTGCTCCCATGGACATCCTCCAGGCCTCTTACATTCATCAAGTCCCACGCTGAGCTCATTTTTCCCCAAACCCACTCTTCCCTCAGGTTGCACATCTCTGGACTTGTCCCACCACCGCAGTCACTAGCCAGGCCCCAGGCACTGTCCCTGCCTCCTCTCTCCCTCTCAGCCCATCAGGCCCCAGCACCATGCCACCTCCTCCTGCCTCTCTGCCCTGTCCCCTCACCCTCCAGCCTGGGATTCAAATCCAGGTAGCCTCGGTCCAGAATCCATGCTCCCAAGGGAGTTGGGAACTGGGAGGTGGGGTGAGAAAGGCTTGTGGGAGCAGAGGCAGAACAGAACATACTCACTCTGGAACATTCCAGGGGGTCCCAGAGCTCCCTGACCAAAACTGGAAAAGCTCAGAGGCCTGGAGAGGAGACAAAGGCGGGGGGATCAGCCAGTTAGTCCCCTGTTGAAACCGCACTCCCCACCCTCCAGCCTTGAACCCCACAGTCCCCAACCCAGGCCACCTGAGGACCGGCGGGCCCCAGTTTGGCCTGCAGGGAAGGTGCTGAGATGAGCTGTGCCGAGGACATGGTGGCCATTGTCTGGAAAGCCTTATCCTTGGAAACCTGGTCCTGGAGGAAAAGTCGAAGGCCTATGTTAAGGGAGTGGGGGGTGGGGGTGGGGGGTCCCAGCAGACACAGCGACGGTGGGGGACAATGATAGGGCAAGCTAAGTGTGGGGAGATGCAGAGTTGTGGGGTCAAGGCAAAGGAATGTTTGGGTTAAGGGAGTGGGTGGGAGGATGGGTAGAAGGACTTACCACATTCAAGGCCTGCCCATGGGGGTGGGGGAGGATGCCAAAGAAGGAAAGAAAACATGATTTAGGAAATGAGGCCTGCACACCCCAAATTCCTGCCCTGCCGACCTGGACAGCCTGCCACCCTGAGCTGAGCAAAGAGAAGGTAGAATGAAGGATGAATATGGAACAGAGGGGGCCAAGCCTAGAGGGGAAAAAGAGTTTCCCAAAACCCAGAATCAAAGACCGTCATGAAGGTTTCTAGGTCAATAAAAGAGCAGGACGGAAGAGAAGGTTTCCGGATACGCAGGCAACAGGAAATGAGAATTTCAGACCCAGAGGGGAAGCATTGGTGAACATTTCGCAGCCCAGACAGGACCGAGGGGAGCAGAGAACTCCAGAAACAACCGGAGGGAAGGTGGTTAGACCTAGAGAGAAAGGAAGGGGAGGCTTCTGGGTGCAGAAAAGGAACAGGAAGTGATGGTCCCCAAATCCAAAGAAAAGGACAGATAAGACTCCACACTCAGGAGGGGCAGAAAAGGAGGGTCTGCGGCCAAGAGGGAATAGGAAATCCAGAGGACGAAGAAACAAAAGGGACGTGAAAAGCTCCAAGAGGAAATGAAGCTGTCTGGCCCGGAAAGAACAAGCAGGCCACACAGGGACCAGAAAAAGGGAAGGTGAACCAGGAAAACAAGAGGAGGGAAAAGGCAACACGGACACCAGGAAGAGCAAAAGGAGGGATGGGAGGGGAGGCGAGAGGGGAGGGAGGCAGAAGACAGGAGTAACCAGAGGAAAGGCCTGATGCCCCATCCTTCTTGCCTGTCCCAAACTAAATCTCTGCAGCCCCTTTGTGGACCTTCCCTGACTGAGCGTCTTTATCTACCCCTCCCCACCTTGCTGGGCCACTAACCACCCACCTCGGTCTCTACTTCCCCCATTCTGTCTACCCTTCTGTGTGAATCTGTTCCCATTTATTGGCCTCTGTCCCACGCCCTGGTTCTCTGTTCCCCGTTCTCTGGATCTCTATTACCTGCTCTAAGTCTCTGTCCCCTCCCTCTGGGTCCCTGTTCTTCTCTCTGGATGTCTGCCTTGGTCCCTACCTTGAGCTTGGACTGGATTTCCCTTGATTTCCTTCGGGCCAAGACCTGGATGTGACTAGAGACCTGGAGGGAGTGACGAAGAAGTAGATTCAGGCCAGTATCACTAGCCTCTTGCATTCCCTGCCCCTTTCCTCCCTCCAGGTGCCCCACGGAGCTGCTAGAACATGAGATATGACACACATCCAACATGCTAGATGTCTCAGGAGCACCCCAGCACAGATGGGACCACAAAGGCCACTCTTTGCTCATTAACACTTCTGATCTTCCCCAGACCCAGCATATCCGGTCTCTTCCCTTCCCCACCTTTCTCTCTTTGATGCTTTTGGTCTCCCTTACTCTGGTTCTAACACATTCCTATGAGAACCAAATAGGCATAGAGGTGCCGAGAAGACAGACAAAAGCACGTGAACCTGAACCTGCCCATACTAGCATGGCCCTGAGAAAACAAGTCTGTCCCCGGCAGAAGCCCACAAAGTCAGCCCTGAGACCTGCTTGCGAGTTCGGGTCTTCCCCGTTCTCAGCTTGATGTAGCGGGCAATCAGTTCATTCCGACCTGAGGAGCCAAAGATGGAACAAAGTTAGACCTTCAGCAGAACTTCCCAACAGAGGGGACACCAGGGAGGGAGCGAGAAGCAACAATCCCCAGAGGTCCACAGCAAGCTGGGAGCTAGGTGGGAGAAGAGTTATGACTGCAGGGCTTGGAGTCGGAGTGCCTGGGTTCAAATCCCAGCCCCACCACCACTAGCTTGGTGGCCTCCGGCAAATCACTTAGGCTTTCTGGGCCTCAGTCTCCTCACCGGTGCGAACAGGATGCTAGCTCCGACCTGAGTCATCTTGAGGATACGGAAGTGCTTTTATGTGGACAGTGCTGAAAGCTGCACAAATGCTGGTCGTTACCTGTTCTGAATCAATGGAGGCCAGAGCAAGAGAGAGGGACGGACTCACCGTACATCTTGCCTTCATCAGACAGGATGATTTTCCGCCGGCCGCACGGTGGGTAGATGGCCAGGGCCTCCTGGAAGCTCTGCTCGATGTCTGGACTCCAGACACCCTCTGCATCTGGGCCCCCATCTCCCCCAGCCCCCTCGCTGCCACCAGTGCCCTCCTCACTTCCTTCCTCACTTCCTGTCCAGGCACTGCCATCGTCCAGGGTGGCCCCAGCCCGGGGTTCTCCCATCTGGGCCTGGAAGAACAGAGCTCAGCAAGTTTCCCCAAACCCACCCAGAAGGTCCTCAGGCTTGGAGGGCTGGGGGCCTGGACCCCTGGGTCTGAGGGAGGAGGGGGTCCTGGAAGTGAGGGCTGAATTTCTGGAGAAGCTTAGGGTGAAAAGTGTTCTCTGGATTTCCTGGGAAGCCTGGGTGGTGAGGAAGTCTTGAAGACCCCAGAGTCATGCATAAGGCCCATGAGGGCCAATCATTTAGGGATGGATTTCTAGTTTAAAAAGACGGGAGTCAGGGCCTAGTTGCAAGAAAGGAGGGTGTGGGTGAGATCTTAGTCCCACCCCAAGAACAGGTGCTGGGACACGAGCAGCAGCTGCTGGGAAAGAATGGGCACAGGCCCCAGGAAGGCTGAAGGGCAGATACAGAGAGAGGGGAGCAGAGACCCTGCGGCGGGGGCACAGACACCCGGGGCGAGGGGAACAGAGATCCAGAGACCAGGGGCCAAAGACACAGAGGGTGGTGGACAGACAGGCTCAGGGGGAGCGAGGGACAGAGACCCAGAGGGAAGAGGGACAGAGACTCAGGGCAGAAACTCAAGAGGAGACCAGGAAAGACCCACAGAACCACAGACTGGGGGGGCACGGGCGCCCTGCCATTAGGAGAGCCAGAACAAAGGGCCCAGGCATCCCCTCCCCCAGTTTCCCACAACCCCCATCAGGGGAGGGGCTGGCCAGCGAGGGCCTCCCCTCACGCCCCCGGCGCCGCCCCTTCCCTCCCACCCCCGGCGCCGTGGGCTCGCGTCCAACTCAAGTTCCCAGTGACTTTCCGGAGGCCGGGAACAGGGGAGAACTTTTTCCAATACAGTCAGATCCCGCCTCCCTGGCGGCTCCACGTCTTCCACAGCTTTCCCAGGACTCCAGAGTCCATGCTCCCATCCCCCTCTCCCCTCGGACCCTGAAGTCCAGGCCGAGACAAAGACCCCAGGCCGAGCCCAGGGGCGCTGCGGCGTTCAGGACCCTGGTAGGCCAACATCCCAGGCCAGCTCTTCCCCCATGTGGCCAGACAAAGGGACGGAGGAGCCGGCTAAGAAAGTCCCCCTCATTTCCCGCTCCAGGCCCCAAACTCCGAAGGCACAAGACTGAAGATCCAGAAAGCTCTGTAGCTCTCCCCCAGCCACCCGGGAAGCTCCTGTCTCCCGAAGGCCTGCAGGCCCCCACAAATGACACACACGAATCAGTTCGGTGAGAAACACACAAGAGTCCTTTCTCGCTTGAAGCCGACACCGCCCCAAAACTCACATCCCGCACACACCCGACAAAACTCCCCGTCCTCACACCCCCAGGCGCACAGGCCCAAACTCAGATGCATCGGCGGGCACCCCAACTCCGGGGAAAGTTCCAACCCCGCACTGCGCCTTGGTCAGGAGCGCAAACTCGAGCTCCAGGATAAAAAGAAGGCGGCGTGCAGTTCAGAGGCGGCCCCACCGACACCTGAATTCCGAATGTGTAACTTTCCACCCCAACTCACACACCCCAAAGCAGGATCCCCCGACTCCCGCCGGCGCCTTCCTACCTCCCGGCCTGGGGCTGGGGAGCCGCGGGCGGGCGGGGCGCTGCAAAGGAGAAAGTTGCCCGGGAGCTTTGTTTGGGAAAAGTGGGAGGGACCGGAGGGGGGGCGGGCCCGGACGCCGGACAGCGGGAACGGGGATCCGAGGGTGACAGTTTGGGAGAGGATTTTTGCTTCGGCCAAAGCAAAGGTGAAGTCTGGCTGGGGCCTGGTAGCACCTTCACAGTTCTCATGCTTAGATTCCTGGAAGAGGAGCGGGGTTAATGGTCCGGAGCTGAGGGTCTGAGGGAGAAGGGGGTTGGGGGCCCGGACCCGCGGGCCCTCCGTACGTCTGTGGAAATTGGGGATGGGGAAGTGATACGAACACAAAAGGTTCTTCCCTGTTCAGCCTAAAGTATATTTCTGCGGATGGAAGGATGGGGGTGTGCTTTGATTGATTTCTGGAACAACACGGTTTTCTAGCGACCTCACCAGAGTTAAGAGCCAGGAGCAAGGCGACCGGAGTTTACTGGAGGTCCGCGGAGGTGGAGACCCCCACACTCCCACGCACCAGTGGACCACAGGTGGCGCTGTCCCAGGACAGAGAGAGATGCTCAGTAACTAAGGGGAGAGGGGCTCAGTCTTCCAACTCAGGCGACTGAAAGAAGCTGGGGTGCGGGCCCTGGGGACCTGCGAGACGAGGGAACCCGGATTCTGGATTTCTTGGAAACTAGCACATTAGACTAGATTTCGGGTCTCGGGAGAGGACGGGGCTGTTGAGTGGAACCGAAAAGGGCTCTGTGTTCAGCGTTCCTACGTGCCCTCTGTTGAGCGCATCCATCGTTTCAAACCCTGGAGAAGACGAGAAGCGACAGAGGGAAACTCAGAGCAAGATACACAACTAAGGAACGGGCAACCCAGAAGGACAGAGGGAGCCTGGGACTGGAACTGAGGGCGCTGCGGGCAAGATCTGGGGCGCGGGGGCGTGGCCCAGGTGTGGGGGCGTGGCTCTACCTCAAGGGGCGGGGCCATCTGCGGTTCGAGCCGCACTCGCAAGATTCGAGACCCGCAAGACCTGGGTCTTCAACTCGGAGGTCAACTGTCAGGGGTGTGATCTGACGCAAGGGTGTGACCAGGACCCCCAGCGAGGCTGGCTCAAGGGGCGTGGGTGGTGAAGAATAGAGGCGTGGCTGTCCAATAAAGGACCCGGCTAGCGGGTGAGGTCAGAGATGGGGGCGTGACCAGGCATTGAGGGGAGCAGCTAGGGCTCGCGGAGCTCATTCAACGCCCCCGGTACCCCGGTTGGGCTCGAGACCAGAACTGTTTGGATTTAACAGTCCGTGGACGGCCCGAGTTTGAGAGTCCGGTGACCCGACTGTGGTCTAGCAGAAAGGCGGGGCCCAGAAGACGCGGCGGGAGGTAGGAGAAGGTGAGAAATCAGATCTGGGTCCGAATGCAGGGAAAGGAGGGGAATGAAATCAGTGTCTGAGACAAAGCCCAGAAGAGCAGGGGCCTGGGAGGAAGCGCGGCCCCTGACACAATGGAGAAGGTGGGAGTAGAAGGAAAGGAGAAGGGGGGAAAGGGTTTCTGGGGAGCAGTTGCTAGGACAAGGGGTAAGACCTGGGTAAGGGAACAAAGGCATGATTATCTTGCAAGCCCTAACCCCGACAGGTGCCACGGCCTTCCCGCCTGCCCTGCAATGTGGTACGCGCTGGTCCTGCTGGTGTTACTCCCTTCTGCCTCCACTGCAGCCCCGATCCGCGGTGCGGACACCCAGGAGAGTTCTGGTTTGCTAGGCCTCCAGAGACTACTCCAAGACTTTGTCCGACTTTTCCTGAAAGTGAGCGATGGCAGGGGTTGGAAAGAAGGAGTTCCAGAGAAGAGGGGCAGGGGCAGATGGAGACTGAGGGATAGAAAGGTTCAGGGACACAATGGGAGTCAGGTCGCAGCCAGGCGGAAGGACAGACAGGAAGAGAAGGAGTCAAAGGGACAGAGAGTAACAGGGAGATGACCTAGACACAGAAAGGAAGGAGACAAGACAGAGAGGAGATGGGACAGAGGGAAGAGACTGCAAGGTGAGATAGGAACAGAGAGATACTAGGACGTGAGGAAGGTAATGGGTTAGAGGATAGAGACAGAACAAATGGGGGATGAGGGCAGGAAGTGACTTAGGCCCTACGAGTCAGAAAGCAGAGAGGGGAGAGGGTGGAAGGGACATGGCAAGGCCTCAAGGCAGGCAGGGCTGCAGATATCCTGGGGAGTCCTGAGGTCCAGCAGTTCACTAGTCCCTCCTCTGGCCCCAGGATGACCTGCTCCAGGGCATGGACAGCTTCTTCTCTGCCCCTGTGGACATCCGGGGCCTCCCAAAGAACTACCATCGAGAAGAGAACCAGGAGCGCCATCTGGGGAACAACACTCTCTCCAGCCACCTCCAGATTGACAAGGTGCTTGTGCTGGGAAGTACCTCCTGAGTCTTCCTAGGATCCCTCATGCTGCAGTATCGGTCTGGATGAGGGCAGAGAAGAAAAACAGTTTTGCTCTCACTCTCTCCTCCCATCTTCACAGGTGACCAACAACAAGACAGGAGAAGTGTTGATCTCTGAGAAGGTGGTGGCTTCCATTGAGAGAGGAGAGAAGAACTTGGAGAATGACTCAAAGGTTAGGATATGCCTCCACCCCGACCCTCGCCCCACTTTTAATTCCAAAGCGCTTTATGGACCTACATGTTTTTGTGTATCTCACCTTTGTAAACCTTTGAGTGATTCTAACCCCGAGGGACATATTTTTATCATCCTAAAATGTTTTAAGAACCTTCAAGTGCATGGCAAACCTCTATGTTCTCTCTCTCTTACACAGAGATCTTTATTTCAAACATTTCGAATCTACAGAAAAGTTGGGGGAAAAAAATGCCATAGAGCAGGGTTTCTCAATCTTGGCACCATTGTCATTTGGGGGCTGGCTAACCTTTGATTTTATCCATGCACAGGGCCACCCTGTGTGCTGTCAAATGTTTTGCAGCAACCTTGCCTCTCCCCACCAGACAAAAGCACCATCCCCACCCTTACCCCCACCAGCTGTGACAAACCAAAGCATCTCCACACTTTGGCTGAGAACTGCTGAGCTAGATTCACCACTTGTTAACATTTTACCACATTTACTTTATTTTCGCTTTTGTATTTTCAAACTATATGACAAGTTATTGACATCATGACTCTTCACCCTTAAATCCTTCAGCAGATGTCACCTAATGCATTCTTCCACATGACCACAGTACCACTCTTACACCCAAGATATTTCATGTTGATGTCAAACTTAGTTTTTAAGGGCTGCGCTCACAAAGTACCAGAGACTGGGTGGCTTACATAACAGAGATCTATTGTCTTCCTGTCTGGAGGTTATGGGGCCAAGATCAAGGCTGTTTCCTTCCGATGGTTTGATGACAGTTTTTGGCAATCCTTGGCATGTAGATGCATAACCCCCATCTTGGCCTCATCTTCATATGATGTTCTCCCAGTCTGCGTTTCTATGTCTAAATTTTCCCTCTGCCCAATAAGCTCACATTCTGAGGTGCCTGGGGATATGGATTTCAACATATAAATTGGGAGGGGCCGAAATTCAACCAAAACAATCTCCTACAGGACTTCTCAGGCCTCAACTTATTAAAATGCAGAGGTCCGGGTGGATGGCATGAAGCCCACTAATTTGCATGTCTAATAAGCTTCCATGATGCAAGAATGCTGGTCTATAGCTCACACTTTGAGTAGCAAGAACCAATCAAAAATCTAGTCCACATTCAAATGTTCCTACTGGACCTAAAGCTGTCAGAGCTAATTTGATTTTTGACCAGGATTCAATCAATGACTGCAGGTTGCAGCTGCTTTTCTAGGCCTGGAGCTGAAATCCAACTGAAGCCTAGGTGTTCCCTCTAGTTTGACCAAAACTCTTGTCTCTGTAATCAGCAGACCTGAGGCTTCGTTCTTAAGATTATTTGATTCATGCCAGAATTTCATTGTCCTGAGGGATTAATGCTTAAGGGAGTGGTCATGCAAGGGCTTGTATGGGAGTCTTATGAGGCTACTACTCTTCACCCACCTTGTTTCTCCTCTGAGGGGGTCTCCCATCTGACTAGCAATATGCCAGGGAAGAAAAGGTCAGAGGTCAGGTCTAAACTGCATAACCACTAATATGAAAGGTCAAGGAGTCTAAACCACATGACCAGCAATATGCTAGGGGAGGAAAGGTCACCCAACGGGCGAAGTCTCACCCTATGGTACTTGTTTTCCCAGTTTTGCCCACTGCCAGGCACCCAGGGCTTTCTGCCCCCGTAACCTTCTGTACCTGGACTATTATTTCTACTTTGCTCATTCCTGTCTACCTACTTACCACATTGCCTCCCCCCTCAAAGATTCTTGGCTCTGAATTCTTTTTTTTTTTTTTTTAGAGAAAAGAGAAGGAAGAAAATGAGAAGGTAAGAAGCATCAATGTGTGGTTGTTCCCGGTGCCCTGACTGGGAACCCAACTGCGATCCTTTGGTTCACAGGCTGGTACTCAATCCACTGAGCCACACAAGCCAGGGCTAAATTCTCTCTTTTTCTTTTTCTTTTTCTTTTTTTTTTTTTTTTTAAGATTTTATTTATTTTTATTTTTTTAATTTTTAATTTTTAAAAAGATTTTATTTTATTATTTTTAGAAGGAGGGGAAGGGAGAGAGGCAGAGAGGGAGAGAGACATCAATGTATGGTTGCTTTTTCACCTGCCTCCAGCCACAGACCTGACTGGAGACCTGGTTTGCAACCTTATTGTGTGCCCTGGCTGGGGAATTGAACCTGTGACCTTTGGGTTCGCAGGCCAGCACCTTATCCACTGTGCTACCTGCCAGGGGTCTTTATTTTTAGAGAGAGGGGAAGGGAGGGGGGAAGAGAAGGAGAGAAACATCAATACGTGGTTGCCTCTCACATGCCCCCAACTGGCAACCTGGCCTGAAACCCAGGCATGTGCCCTGACTGGGAATCAAACCGGCAACCTTTTGGCTTGCAGGCTGGAGCTCAATCCACTGAGCCACGCCAGCCAGGGTGTTGGCTCTGAATTCTTTAAGGGAAAGAGGCAGAGGTTCTCTTCTGTAGCTGCTTCCCGCTGAAGAGGGGCAGAGTTTTCCCTTCAGAGTCAGGTGAGCCTTGCTCTGCATCAGAAGGCTGATGAGGTGGTTACTAAGGTTATCCAGGGGCAGCAAGGGGCAGCATTCCCAGGATATATGTAGGGCTTGTAGCCTGGTGGAGACAAATTGCGTTATAAATTATAATATTATTGGAGCAAAAGCTAGAATGACAAGACCAGGATTAATGGTCTGATGAAAAGGTCAAGAATACAGAAGAACCATACCCCCACCCACACCCCAACCCAGGCTGGTTGGCCTAGATTTTGGATGTTGTTTGCTTTGTCAAAGGAGGGGAGAAACATTAGTTTGGAGAGTTGGAGACAGATATTTAACAAAAGGAGGAAAATTCAGGATCCAGGTGAGTTTGTAGGTGAAAAAGTAAAACTTTGAAGGAAATTAACTCAACTAGAGTGTTATAGCTACAACAATAGCTACAACAGATTTTATTGAAACACCATTTCTGCCCTGAAAATCACCCTCAGTTTTATAAAAGAGCCAAATTAAGACCAAGTTATTTAGTGCATGAAGTCCTGTTTCAACTTGGCCTGATGATTTGTGTAAATACAATAAAAATAGCAATGGATCCTATAGGCTCTTTTATTCATTTATTTTAAAAAATATTTTATTATTTTCAGAGAGAAGGGCAGAGCGGGAAGAAAGGGAGAGAAGCATCAATGTATGGTTGCCTTTCACCTGCCTCAAGCTAAGGACCTGGCTGGAGACCTGGCTTGCAACCTGGTTATGTGCCCTGGCTGGGAATCAAACCAGTGACCTTTGGGTTCGCAGGCTGGTGCCAATCCACTGAGCTATGCCAGCCAGGGCACAATAGAGGCTCTTTTAAATCTACTTTGTGGGAATGTCATAAGGAATCTCCAGATGGAGCTTTAATTAGCCTCTCAGAGCAAAGAAGCCAAGTCACACAGTTGCCACCAGGCTTTGCCTGCAATACCTATAGGTTTGGGTGAATTCCTGAAGTTATTGAGGTCCCCAAAAGTGTCTTGAAGTTCTTTATTTGCCATCTCCTGGGAAAGCAACTTTCATTCTTTACCTGGAAAGATTGCCATGAGCCATTTAAATAATCAAGATACGATGTCATTTTTCTAAGGGGCTCTTATTGGCTTCTAAACTTAACCTTAATTCCTTAAGGCTTTTCTGATAACATTTAGAGATTAAGTATTTCCCTTTCAAGCATGACATTCCAGTCAAAGTTTTATTATAAAATAAAAATAAAATTTTAAAGATCACATGTTGCACCCTGGCTGGTGCAGCTCAGTGGATTGAGTGCCAGCCTACAAACCAAAGGGTCGCTGGTTCAATTCCCAGTCAGGGCACATGCCTGGGTTGAGGGCCAGGTCTCCAGTTGGGGATGTGAGAGAGGCAACCACATATTGATGTTTCCCTCCTTCTTTCTCCCCCACTTCCCCTCTCTCTAAAAGTCAATAAAACCTTTTTTTTTTTTAAGACAAGTTGCAACATGATTTCTTAGTAATGCCAAGAGCTTTTAATTCCAAATACTCTGTGCATTTCAAACTGCTTTGCAAACCTCATGGTATATTTAATCCTAAAGTGTTTTTAATCCCAATAGGCATTTTAAACCCCAAAGTACTTTTAAACCTCCAAAGTGTGTTTTCAATCCCAAAGTAGTCTATAAACCTCTGAGAATTTTTAAAAACTTTTAATGGATTTTTAAAAAGATTTTATTTCATTATTTCTAGAAAGAGGGGAAGGGAGAGAGGCAGAGAGGGAGAGAGACATCCATGTATGGTTGCGTTTCACCTGCCTCCAGCCACAGACCTGACTGGAGACCTGGCTTGCAACCTGGTTATGTGCCCTGGTTGGGGAATCTGAGAATTTTTTAAATTTTTATTTATTGGTTTGAGAGAGAGAGAGATGGGAAAGAAGGGGGAGAGAGAAACGTCAATTTGTTGTCCCACTTACTTATGCATTCATTGGTTGCTTCTTGTATGTGCTCTGACCAAGGGACTGAACCCACAACCTTGGTGTATTAGGACCACACTCCAACCAACTAAGCTATGGGTCTGGGCCCTCCAAGTGTTTCACTCAAAAGCGCTTGGAAACCTAAGCGTTTTATTCCCAAAGTGTCCAGTAGGTGGCAGACTGAGCTAAACAGGCTAGTGGGTTGTCACCTGAGTTTGAAAGGGTCTCCTCCTCCCTCCTCCCCAGGTACCCAAGACAGAGAAGGAGGCCCTGGTGCCCATACCAAAGACCATGGACAGCTTTCACCTGGAACCTCACCCCCGAGTAGCGTTCTGGATTATGAAGCTGCCCCGGCGAAGGACCCACCAGAATGTCCAGGATGGCGACCGCTGGCTTAGCGAGAAGCAGCACCGCATGCAGGCCATCCGGGACCGTCTGCAGGCCATCCAGGAAGGGTTCCACGAGGGGCCCCGAGAGGAGGTCCTGCAAGAAGGGGCCCAGGGCTCCTCCTACTTGAAGCTGCCTGCCCGCAAGACGCACTTCCTGTACATTTTCAAGCCCTCCCAGCAGCTGTAGGGGTGGGGACAGGGGAACCTTGCATGTACCGCCTCCAGACCCCACCCCAAGCTCCATTTGGAAATAAAGTTCTTATATCTAACAGCACTTATTTCCATTCAGGATGTGTCCCCAAGCCTCAGCCAATCAGGCAATGGCAAATCCCAATAATAAAAAGTTAACTAGGGCCCTGGCTGGTGGCACAGTGGATAAGGTGCCGACCTGTAAACCCAAAGGTCGCTGGTTCGATTCCCAGCCAGGGCACATAACCAGGTTGCAAGCCAGGTCTCCAGCCAGCTCTGTAGCTGGAGGCAGGTGAAAGGCAACCATACATGGATGTCTCTCTCCCTGTCCGTCTCTCTCCCTTTCCGTCTCTTTCCCTTCCCCTCTCTCTAAAAATAAATAAAATCTTTTAAAAAAATGTTAACTAGGCAGTCAAAATATTTAGAAATGAAACAATACACTGCTAAAATAATGCATAGGTCAAATTAGTAAATATTTTTTATTTTTTTAGAGAGAGGGGAAGAGAGGGAGAAAAGAGAAGGGGAGAGACATTAATGTGTGGTAACCTCTGAGTCCTCCAACTGGGGAGCAGGCCTGCAACCCAGTCATGTGCCCAGACTGGGAACTCATCTGGCGACCTTTCAGTCAACAGCTAGCACTCAATCCACTGAGCCACACCAATCAAAGCCAAAATAGTAAATATTTTAAAACTAAATAATAATGAAAATGTGACACAACTTATGGAGTGTAGCTCAAAAGTTCCCAGAAAATGTGAATTTTTAAAAAGATTTTATTTTTAGAGAGAGGGGAAGGAAGAGAGGGAAAGAGGGAGAGAGACATCCATGTATGGTTGCCTTTCACCTGCCTCCAGCTACGGACCTGACTGGAGACCTGGCTTGCAACCTGGTTATGGGCCCTGGCTGGGAATCAAACCAGCGATCTTTGGGTTCGCAGGCTGGCACCTTATCCACTGTGCCACCAGGGCTGAAAATGGAAATTTTTACATTTAAGTATGAGCTTAAATGTATACTATATTAGAAGCTAAATATCTAAAAATATCACTGATCTAAGCATTAATCTCAGAAAGCTATAAAAATTTAATTGATCTATACCTTCAGATTTAGCACTCTGTGTAAGCTACCACTATACTATACTATACAAGTTAACTTTTTAGGTGTTACAAAATTACCCAGACCTCAACAAAGGATGGAAGGAACAAGAAATTCTGAAACACAAACGGAAAGAATGAAATTATACCAATAAAGTTAATGGGGTCTACCAATTGCCAGCCTGTGCCTAGAAAACAAGTTAATAAAACACTTGGCAAATATTCTTACTGAACTCATAAGACCCCATGAGGTGGATATTATCCCTCTCCATTTTAGAGAAAAGGCTGACCTTCAGAGAGGTGAAGTCGCCATAGTCACACAGCAGTGGCACTAGGTTTGTCGATTCCCTATCTCTCTTAACCACACCACATCACCAAACCAGTTCTTTCCCAGGCCTTACAACAAGCCATCATCTAGTAGACAAAATAATACCTATTAACAAGGATTACCACCTTAAGCAACCTAAGAAGCAATTATCTCCATTTCTTGGAGGAAAACCACAGTAGGAGGAAGCCATTGTGCCAAGCTCACAGCTAGGAAGTGATGGGGCCAAAATTCAAACTTAAAAATGTCTAACGACTCCCGACCCACAATCTTATCATCAGTCTACAATGCCCAGCACTTAAGAGGGATGAAGTCCACCCAATTAAAAAAAAAAAAAAAGTTAAGTTTAAGGTCCCACACTGGGCCAGGCATGTTTTAGCCTCCAGTCTCCTACGGCATATAGCTCACCTTCCAGTGGGGGTGACATAATGCAAATACATAATGTGTCGCCTTGGAAGACACACCGCTGAGGACCACTAAAGAGCGGGCAGTATGAGCTAGCAAAGATTGAGCGTTCGGAACATCTTTGGTCCCAAGTCTCCCTTCTTGGGAGTCAATTTTGGATGTAATTCTCGTCCTCTCTCTGGCGTGACACGCTGAGAACATTTTGTCCGCATTCTCACCTAAAAGGAGTGAAGGGAACACTTCGGGAAAGACTCCTTCGGGGACTGGAGCCACAAAAGGGCGCGGGATTAGGGAGGCAGTGACTGTGTTGAGTAGCCTGTCATGGAAAAAGAAGGGGGACAGGAAGGCCACGGCTTTGGTAGCTGACAAGGGAGAATAAACAAGGAGGCCTGCATATGTCACCGAAGCTTGGGACCACACAAAAGACTCAAGACAGAACGGAGCCTCCCAACCTCGTCTACTAGCAACACCCTCGCCAGCCTTCACCGATCGGCCAATACGCATGCGCCCGCCCCACTGGGCGGGGCACGCGCTTAGGCAGCCGTACGCATGCGCAGTCTTGCTGTTGACGGTATTCGACGGGATTAGCCTGCCCTTTTAGCTTCAGTGCGCCTGCGTCGGTGCACGCCGACCCGGGGGGCGGAGCTTAGACGCGACGCGCGCGCTGCGTCCCGCCTCGCCCTCTTCACTTTTCGCGGCGGAGTAGCGTTCGTTCACGTCCGCCTCGCACAACTGCCGTTCGTCCTTTCTGACCCTAGCCTGTGTCCCGCGAGTGGGACGTGGCCCCAGGTGCGTCCTGGCCTTGGCATGTGCCCCCGAGCAACCCTGTCAAGGCCCCTCCCGAAATCCTGGCGAAGCGCCCACATCGTAGGCGAGGGTCCCCAATATCAGGACCTTCCATATCTTGTTAGAAGTCTAGACTAAATCCCCTGAGGCAAACGGGAAGGAGGCCTGTATAGAAGACCCCGGAAGTCTTGTCAGGATCTACCAGAAATTGTCAGAGTTCCTTAGAGCTTGTCAGACTCCCCTGAAATCCCCTCCCTCTTCCTCCCCAAATCGTGTGGAGGCCCCCCGAAGCCTGTCAGGCCCCCAGAAATCTTGTCAAACCCAATGAAATCCTGTCAGATTTCCCTCCCAAATATCGGAAAGCTCTGAGAGTCAGTCACAGATACCCCCGGAAACCCAGAGACTCCCCAGACTTTCAGGCGGAGATCCCCTGAAATCCAGACCCCCTTAAAATTCTCAGGATTCCTGCCTGAGTCCTCCTGCTAGACTCTCCTCGCCGAAGACCCCCTGAGATTGACTAGAAACTCCCTCATTTTTTTTTAAGACTTTTATTTTCAGCCTGGCTGGTGGCACAGTGGATAAGGCACCGGCCTGCGGACCCAAGGGTCGCTGGTTTGATTCCCCAGTCGGGACACATGGCCAGGCCTCCAGCCAGGTCCGTGGCAGGCGAAAGGCAGCCCATGCATTCGTGTTTCTCTCCCTCTCTGCCTTGCTCCCTTCCTTTCTCTCTGGAAATAATAAATAAAATTAAAAAAAAAAAAAGACTTATTTTTAGATAGAGAGGGAGAGAAATATCAATATGTGAGACAAACATCTGTTGGTTGCCTCTCGAATGCTTCTAACTGAGGGCCTGGCCTGCAACCCAGGCATGCGCCCTGGCTGGGAATCGAACCCGCCACCTTTGGGTTCTCAGGCCGGTGCCTTAACCACTGAGCCACCAGCCAAGGCTCCCTCAGTTTCTCACCGTGAGTTTGTCCCCCAAGCTCTGACGGAAGCTCCCAGTGCCTGTCAGCACCTTTGAAGGCACCTTCCTCACCCAGGATCAGGCCATTGCCCACTTCTGCACCCATCAGCATCATCCAAACCCAGTAAAGTTCTCTCCTCAAAGACCGTTTCTTCTGGGCTGTTCTAAAAGCTACCCAGAAGTGTGCTGGCCACAGCTGTGGCCCCCATCTGGCACCAGAGAAGGCAGGGTGTGGGGAGTACTTGCTGAGGAAAGAGGAGCTAAGCAGGTGGGTTGAGGACAAACAGGCCCCAGAGACCCTGTGTTGACCATGTGCCCCACTGTACCAGTTCAGCCTGATGGGCACCATTGTCCAGTGTAAATATTAATAGCGACCCTTTCAGCCTTCACAGTGTACTGGAGTTGAGACAAGAAGTAACAGGGTCAACCTCGTTATAATGGAGGCAGGACAGGGCATTTTGGGGGCACAGAAGAGGGAGTCCCTAACTGCTCCAGGTACTCAGGAAGGCTCCCCAGGGAGCTGTAGGCCCAGACAGGAGCCACAGAGGTAATGGTGCTGCACTGTGGCCTCGGCCTGGGAGGGACATGGGAAGAGGTTCATCTCCCATGGTTGTGATGAGGGTGAGGAGCTGGAGGTGGACCAGTGGAGCGGAAAGTGACAAAAAGAAGCAAGGAGTCACAGGGACCACTCTGCCACACCAGCCAGAAGGGCTAGGACTTAATTCTGAGGGCACTGGGGAGCCATGGGAGAGCTGGGAGCAGTGGGGAGATGGAGTTAAATTAGAGTGGGATGCCAACAGTTCCCAATACAGGCTGATAAGGCAAGGACATCAGTAGCCAGGGTGGTTGGGAACCCAGAGACAGCACCTCCTTTAGAAATGTTTCTTGAAGGCCCTGGCTGGTGGCACGGTGGATAAGGTGCTGGCCTGCGAACCCAAAGGTCACTGGTTTGATTCCCAGCCAGGGCCCGTAACAAAGTTGCAAGCCAGGTCTCCAGCCAGGTCTGTAGCTGGAGGCAGGTGAAAGGCAACCATACATTGATGCTTCCCTCCCTTTCTTCCTTCCTTCCTGCCCTTTCCTCTGAAAATAATAAATAAAATCTTTCTTAAAAAAAAAAAAGAAAGAAAGAAACCCTGGCTGGTAGCACAGTGGATAAGATGCCAGCCTGCGAACCCAAAGGTCGCTGGTTCGATTCCCAGCCAGGGCAGATAACCACGTGGCAAGCCAGGTTTCCAGCCAGGTCTGTGGTGGAGGCAGGTGAAAGGCAACCATATATTGATATTTCTCTCCTCCCTCTCTGCTTCTCTCCCTTCCTCTCTCTCTGGAAATAATAAACAAAATCTTGAGAAAAAAAAAAAGAAAGAAAAGAAAAAGGAAGGAAGGGAGGAAGGAAAGAAAAGAAAAAAAAATGTTTCCTGGAGTAGAGGACACATGAGCAGAGACAGGGTTGGCAAGGAGGGTGACCCAGACAGCGACCGAGAGGTGGGAACAGCACTCAGGTCAGAAGAGCTGGAGCAGCAAGTGTGATTTGGGATGGGGAGACAGGTGGGGCCAGACCATGCAGGGCCTTCGATGCCAAGTCCAGAGTCTAGCCTGAGTTCATGCGGTGCTGGGGAGGGACAGACCAGCTCTGGGGCCCTGTGACAGGAGCGGGAGGCTGGAAGGCCAGGGAAAAGGCTGCAAACAAGGCCCTATGGGGAGAGGATGAGGTCAGAGCCTGGGCCATAGGGAAGGAGAGGAGGGGACAGGGTAGTCAGTCATTGGGCAGAAAGGACAGGGATGGGGACTTGATAAGCTGTAGGGAGGAGATCATGGGAAAGAGGCAGTGGCCCTCACCCACCAGCCCCCCTTTGCTCTTAGCCACCCATTACTCAGGTCCCCCTTCTCCCAGCCCACAAGTCCAGTCCATGAAACAGGTCTGAGCAGGAGCTGCTGCGATGGAGGCAGGGGTGGGCAAACAGGTTCTAAGGACCCAGAACGGCCTGAGGCACAGGTGAGGCAGGGCAGGTCCCCACCCTCGGGTGGTTGGTCTGAAGAGGCTGTTCTTCTGCTTGTCCTTCCAGGGGCTCTCAGAGCAGCCGGTGGTGGAAGGAGGCTGTTAGCTTCGCCAGCAGAGGGTGGCCCATGGACCCACCAGAGAGCCAGGCGGGTGGCTCCAGTACACAAAGTAGGTGACTGGGCCCCTGTTTACCCTGTGGGAGGGTGGGGAGGGCGCAGCGGGTAAGCGGGCACCAGGCGGTGACTCCTGGACTTGGGAGAAGGGGTTGGAAGGCTCCGCCTTGGTGCACGGTGGGAAGGAGGGAGCCTGCTCTGTGCCCACCTGTCTGGACCCCTTTGCCTCGGGGAGGCGTCCGCTGTGCCCGCTGCCTGGCGCTCCCTTTCCCAGTGACCGCGGGCTCACCCCTCACGTCCTTAGCGCCCTGCTGTCTGTGGAGCGGCTGCCCTGTCGCACCGTCCCCTCCCTCCTGCTCTCTTCCTATCACTGACGTCGCTTGTCTGCCTGTCTGCTCTCTGTCTCCCCCACTACAGCATCAGCTCCACCAGGCAGGGACTGCGTTAGTCACTCTGGTATTTCCAGCTCGTAGGCAGCACTGTCCAACATGCGAGTCACATATGTCATTGTTCATTTTGTGCGCAGCCTCATTTTGAAGAAATTAAAAAAAAGAAAAACAGGCCAAATGAATGGCAATAATAGATATCACTTGATCTCATATACCCATGATAGTGTCATATAATCAATAGAAAAATGGATTGGAGATACTCCCACTTTTTTTTTTTTCCCATGCCGAGTCTTCAAGATCTGGTATGTGCTCCTTACTAATAGAGCATTTCAGTTCACCCTGGCCGCAGTTCGTGCTTACACCCCACTTGTAGAGAGGCGCTGCCCCAGAGCAATGCCTGACACATGGTGGGAACTCGGTCGTCGTCCTTGAATCGGCTGGATGCACACACCGTGCGTGTGAAAGCTGACTATGGAGTAAGACACTGGGTTGCCCCCTCTGAAACTCACCTGCAAAGTAGGAGCCCAACGTGAGGGGGAAGGAGGCTCCCACCCTTGGGGAGAGTCAGGGCCCCTTAGAGGCCATCAGCACCCAGAGCAGCAGCAGAGCCTGCGTCTTTCCCACACTTGGACTGTGACATCAGGAGGCTTTTCAGGTGGGAAGGTAGGAGGCAGACGCCTGGATGTGGGCACCCGAGGGCCTACTGACCGAGTGACCAATATCTAAACTTCACTGGCACCAGCAGAGGGCGTGCGGCCACCGAGGAACCTGTGGGCCAGGGCTGAGCCAGCTCCGAGGCTCCTGAAGGAAAGGAAGGGACACACCCAGGAGAGACGGAAAGAGTGGAAGGCCGTGGCGGGGTGCGGGGGAGCCAGAGACAGCAGATAAGCAGAGAGAAGGCTCGGGGCATGGGGAGCCGCAGACGTATGGGAAGAGAAACACAGAGGCTCAGGCAGAAGGAAACCGAGGCAAGGAACATGCAGACGGAGAAGCAGAACACAGTGGAGAGAACTGGGGAGGAAGATGGAGAGAAAGAACCAGAGAGGAAACGAGAGAAGGACAGGCACAGTCGCAGGGAGAAGGAAGGAAACGAGGGAAGAGAGCCGCAGGCACAGTGGCATCTTCCTGCAGGGCCCTGGCAGAGCGTGTAGACACACGTGCAGACACATGTGGGTCCCCAGACGCTCTGTGAGCTGTCACCCTGCAGTCCTGGGTTGGCTCGGTCTTGCTCTCCCTGGCTAAGCGGCCTTCGGCAAGTGACTGCACTGGGCCTCGGGGGCCTCCTCCGTGCCCCAGGGAGCACAGTGGGGGGAGGAGACGAGCAGAGAAAGGCCCGCACCTCCCCAATCTGGGTTCCCGCCGCCCTTCCCCAGGAGCATGGGTGCAAACCCACGGGGCCAACTTTGAACTCATTGCAAAGGGCCCTCGCATGTTGAACAGGTGACCGGGGCAAGTTGCCACCTTCTCTGCTCCTCAGTCTCCTCACCTGTAAAATGGGACTGACAGTAGTCGCCAGCAGGGTCCAGGCAGAACCCTCAGAAGAGGCTGAGTAAATGTTCCATCCTGGCACCTACTGTGGATGCAGCAGTGGACAGGCAGACCCTGGGACATGCACATGTGTGTGTGTCTGTTCTACACACACACACACACACACACACACAGATTTCACCCTCCCAGCCCTGAAAAAGGGGATCACTCTACCCCGCCTCCATTTTCATGGTGGGGAAACTGAGGCTCTAAAAAGAGGAGTAGCTTGCCCACGGTGGTGCCGCTGGGCTCCGCGCTCCTGGCCTTGGGCTCCCGGGACGCAAGCTTCGGCTGGGGATGGTGAGAAGGGAGAGACCCGGCCCAGCAGGCAGCCTGCTGCCGGAGACGCAGCGGGCAGGATCGATCCAGGCTGCCAGAATACTATCGGATTGTTCCTGGCTTCTGGGCCCCCTTCCCCCTCAGCTCCTCCCAGAATCCTCTCTTCTTTGCCCCCCTCCGCCCCTAGCCCCCTTTGAGCTGAGCCTGGGAGGCAGGGAAAGCGAAGAGGAAAGGGTGATGGTTCATTATCTGGGCTCCTGAATGGACTGGACACAAAACACCAGACAGGAGGGGGCACTTCCTGCCTGAAAGGTGGGGCAGGGAGGTGACTCACAGAGCCTCACAGCAGTGCCCCCACCCAAAGCTTCCGCCTGTCCCCCACCAGCCCCAGCTCCAGGCAGCTCTGAATGCAGAAGCCCAGGGCCCTCCTCTTCTCGCCTCACGGGAGACTTGCTCTCTTGTCTCCACAGTGTACCTCTGGGACCAGCCGGAGAAGGGGCGCCTGGGGACACCGCTCAGCTTAGAGGAGCAAATACTCAACTCCACATTTGAAGCTTGTGACCCCCAGAAGACAGGTGGGGGGGGGGTGGATGGGGCCTGGGAGCGAGAAGGAACTATAAGGTCAGGGATGGGAGGGGGCTGGGTGCCATGGAGAGAAGGGTGGGCTCGGGCCCTTTGATTGTGGGGAGAAGCTTCAGGAAGGACTGCATAAGGGAATGAGGGCCTTTCAGGCAAGTACAGTGAGGCAAGGAAAATGTGGGGGACATGAGGGAAGAGGGAGGGGCGTTGGTGCCTGGGAGATGGAGGGAGGGCAGCCATTGTGGGCCTGGTGGGTCACAACTGGTCCTCTTTTGTCCGCCCTCTGAGGTGGGGATGACTTGTGAAAAAGTCCAGGTGAAAAAGTGGACTCAAAGAGGGGAAAGGACCTGCCAGAGTTGTCTCAGCCGGCCTGTGGCGCAGGGGTGCCACCAGCCCAGCCAATGACATCCTCATGTCCCCAGCTCCCATCCTCCCTACTTGCTTCACACTCCTTCGTGGCATGCTCTGTCACCAGGTTTTGTGGCTGTGACCCACGTGCTAGCCTACCTGGAGGCTGTGACAGGACAGGGCCCCCAGGATGCACGCCTCCAAACACTGGCCTGCAGCCTGGACCCCACCGGGGAGGGCCCTCAGGCCACTGTGGACTTGGACACATTCCTCGTTGTCATGCGGGACTGGATCGCTGCCTGTCAGCTGGATGGGTAGGTCCCTGTGCCTCTTCCCTCCCGCTGGGAAGTCCCTCTAAAGATCTAACCTCATACCTGCTTACTGCAGCCAGCCAGCACCCTCTGGGCACAGAGACCTTCTGTGGTTGGAAGGAGGCTGAGGAGAGAAAAGCAAAGAGAGGCGGGTGGGGGAGTGGCGGAGGGTCTAAGGACAAAGGGATGGGGAGGTGAAAGGAGGTCTGGGAGGCAGAAAGACAAGGGGCTGGAAGGAGGAAAAGGGGGAGGTGGGGGGCGGCCAGCAGACACCCCTCACCACCCCTTCTCAGTCCCAGTCCTTGCCCTCCTGCTTTCCCATCTGGCTCCCGGCGCTTGCCATCTGGCCTCGCCTCCACCCTGTCTCGCTTGCTCTCACCTACCCTGGCCCCTCCTCCAGCCACCCAGAATCCCCCTGCTGGGTTCGAGGGTGGCTGCCGGGAGCTCTGAGCCTCACCCCTTTGATGTAGAGGATTAGAGCTGGAAGAGGAGACCGCCTTCGAGGGGGCCCTGACCTCCCAGCAACTGCCATCTGGTGAGATCGCTATATATAGAATGAAGCAGGCCGGCCCAGGGTCAGACAGTGGGGGCACTTCCCACTTGGTGATAGAGTGGGACCTTTGCTCTAGCCTGGAGCTGTTGAGTTTGGCTTCCTAGGCGCTTCCACGACGGACTCCCCCCCCTTCTCTGAGCCGTGGGGGTCTTACTGCTCTCGGGTGTTTCCAAAGCACCTCCTAAAACCGGCCCAATTATAGTGCCCTGCGAGGCCCCGCCCACGGTCCCCAGGCCTCCAGCCGGTGCCCAGGCTAAGGTCCCTGGATCTCTCAGGTCGGTCACTCCGCACAGACCCGCATTCCCTCCCTGCAGAAAGCTGATGGTCTCGGTTACCTGCCCTGCTATTTGGTGAGCTGGATGGCTCACCATTACATCCCTAGACCTCACACACAGGAGGTGCTCCGTAAACAAGTGTTTGCCTTGTGTTGCTCCAGCCTTGCAAAAACAAAAGCAAATAAAACAGAGCTTACTTTTCACTCCTTGAACCTCCGGCCATGTGCTTGGGGACCAAGGGAGGGCCGTGAGGCGGGGAGGGACAGGAGGGTGAAGCTGGAGGCCAAGAGTCTAGGGAGGGGCTGTGGTCCAGGGGCATAGAGAGGAGGGTGGAGCAGCGAGAGTCCAGGAGGAGGGGGACTGGGGCCAGACCCCCGTAGCTGGTGAGGGAGAGGAGAAGCAGGGGACCCCGGTGGTGAGTGGGGCAGGGCGGGGCTGGGAGGAAGAACAGTGGGGGCCACTGAGGCGCTGCCCAGGACTGGGCATGGAAATTACGGAGCCACCTGGGAGATCCAGCCTGAGCTCAGGTACTGATGCGCAGGAGGCTTTCCCAAGCTGATGAGACCACCCAGAGGAAATGTGACAGTGGAAGCCAGCGGAGGACCAAGCTGGGTGCCCAGAGTCACTGAGGAGCCCGTCTCCCTTTGTCCTTCTCCCTCCAGGATGCCCAGACGCTGAGGAGCCAGCCAACCTGGAGAGCTTCGGAGGCGAAGACCCCAGATCTGAGCTGTACCTATCCTCAAGCCCCTCTCTCCCCGCCCCGCTGCCCGTGCCCTCCAGCCGCCCAGGGCCTGGCGAGGGCTTGGGGTCCTTGGGGGGTGGGTGAGGGACAGGGGCTGTGTTGACAACCCAGGGAGACCAGGCAGTCTCCCGCCTGTTCTCTTTCCCCAGAAGAGCTTACCTCCCCACCTCCCTCACCAGCTGGGAGAAGAGGTTGGGGCTGTGGGTGATGACCCTGGCCCTTCCTGCCCCCAGGCCGGGCACGGCTGACCTGCTGAGCAGCCTGGAGGACCTGGAGCTCAGTAACCGCAGGCTGGCCGGGGAGAACGCCAAGCTGCAGCGCAGCGTGGAGACGGCTGAAGAGGGGTCTGCACGCCTCGGGGAGGAGATCCGGGCCCTGCGCAAGCAGCTCCGCAGGTGGGCCGGGCCCGTGTCCACCTCCAGTGTCCCGTGTCCCTCCTGACCACAGCCCCAGCCTCGCTCTCTGCTTGCACTCTCTGCCCCTCCTGCTCCTTGCCCGTGACCCCACACCTGTCCCTTTGTTCTTTTCCTCTAACTTTTTAAAACAATTTTATTTATGTATTTATAGAGAAGGGAGGGAGAAAGAGAGGGAGAGAAACACCAACGTGTGGTTGCCTCTCGCTGTCCCCAACTGGGGACCTGGCCCACAACCCAGGCATGTGCCCTGACTGGGAATCAAATGCAGAACCCTTTGGTTTGCAGGCCGGCACTCAGTCCACTGAGCCACACCAGCCAGGGCCGCCCCTTAGCCTTTTAGGTAGAAACTTGGTCTCTGTCCCCCATGCTCAGTTCTCCCCTCCCTGCCCCCACTCCATTTTTTCCTCCAAGTCTCTGTCCCCCTCTCTCTCAGTCTCCATCCCCCTCTACCTCCAGGTCTGTGTCTGAGGTTTCTCTGTTGCTTCTGTCTCTGAGGGGCTCTCCCTCTCATGGCCACTTGTCCCTGCCCCACTCAGTGCCCAGCAGTCCCTGCAGTTTGCCAAGGCCGTGGACGAGGAGCTGGAGGACCTGAAGAGTCTGGCCAAGAGCCTGGAGGAACAGAATGGCAGGCTCCTGGCCCAGGCCCGGCACACAGTAGGTGGTGGGTGAGGAGTGCGAGGGTGTCTTCCTCCCTCCGCCTTCCTTGGCACCTGAGCAGCAGAGCCTGACTACGAGCTGGGAAGAGGCAGTGGTCCCCAGGCTTCCCCCATCACTCCAAGTCCTACTTGCCATCCCTCTAATGACAAAGGGGACAGCAGGAGCCATCAGGGTTCCCCAGACCCATCCCCCCAGCTCTTCTCAGTGACCCAGGCCCAAGTTGGTGGGAAAGGGTGGTGGGAAGGACAACATAGGGGCAAGGAAGCCACCAAAGAAGCCTTTGTCCTCTCTCCGGGGTCACTAGGAGAAGGAGCAGCAGCATCTGGTGTCTGAGCTGGAGACTCTGCAGGAAGAGGTGGGTGAGGCCCGGCCCCCCCCAACCTCTTCCCCAGTCCCCCCTGCTGTACCTCAGACACCCCAGAAGCCTGCAGACCAAATGCCCTTCAGTCTGGTGAGGGAGACCCCAGTAATGTGTGAATGACTCTTAAGGTCTCATCGCTGCCTGTGAGAACTGCCATCCTGGTCAGAGGGTAAGGCAAGGGGGCAGGCTGCCTGGGCTCATGCTGAGACCACCTACATAAGCACGGGTCGCCTCTCTGTGCCTCAGTATCCTCACCTGTAAAAATGGGCAAAATAATATCATGTGTGAGGTTTAAACAAGGGATGCTCATAAGACCTTAGGCACGAGGCTGGGCACATGGGAAGAACTAGCAGCTCATGTTGTTCAGGTATTAGTAATTTTTTTTTATGTTGGAAAGAACACAGGCCTTGAAGTCAGACCTGAGTTCAAATCCCATCTCTGCCACTTACACGACAGCCAAGCTGTAGGCATGTGACGGCCCCTCCCGAGCCTTGGTTTTATTTTCCAAGAATCGGGGAGAAGGTTGTCTCTTCAACAGGGTTATTATGGGAATTAAATGACTGTTTTTAGCCCAGGGACCAACACATAATATGAACAGACCCAGTTCAGCCTCTTGTCTGATTTAAGCCACATTCCATCTGAGTTCATTCTGGGTCCACCTTAGTCCTTTTGGGGGGAAATGGAAACTCATCCCTTGAGGATGTCATTTGTCACTGTCCCCCCACAAGGTGGCATCTAAGTTGCTGGAGACTCAGGCAGCAGCTTAGGGTTCCAGGAGATGGCGGTCCTCGCTCAACATCTGTTCTCGCTGCTGGCCACAGGATTGATGTTCGTAGTCCCATCTGGTCCTGGACCTTAGTCACTCCTGCACGCTGGCATCCACTGGGAGGCTGGCATTATCTTCTGGTCTCATGACATACAGTCCTTAGTGCATCTGCTGATGGTGCCTCCCCCTCCCCCACCCCATAAAGGCCTCTGGGGCTCTCGCTCAGCCCCTTCCCTACCTTTCTCGGGGCACAGGGAAGGTTTGGCTGCTTTCCCATGACCCTTCAACCACAAGGGCCACTCTGGGCCCTCTTGCCAAAACCATTCTCAGGGCTACTTCGTGTCTGTTACTTGCACCCTTGCTGCTTCTATGACTGAGCTGGGAGACACCTCTCAGATTCTCAGATGTCCAGGGGTCCTGTGATTCAAATGCATCCATTCTTGCCCTCGTCACAGCTGACTCTGGGTTTGGGGTGGCTCGGGTCCTATTTCCTCTCCGTTGCTCTCTCCTTCAACCCTCCCCCAGCCCTGAGGATCCTGCCCAGTGCAGGAGACGATACTGACTCTGCCTGACCCGCCAAACCTTTGTCCTACACCCATATACAGCTTTCACATTTAAATCTAAATGTTTTCTGCTGCTGTTGTCTGGATCTCCCCTGAAAATTCCCTCCCTTGGGGCTGTAGGCATCTCGCTGCAGGAGGGCTGCCACCGTGTGAGGCATGGGATACAGATAGGGTGTGACTGTTTCTTCTGGAACTTCTCTTTTTAAGAACAAGGAGAAATTGTCCCTAAAGCCCCTGGCAGAACCTCCCTTTTACATCTCTTTTGGCCAAAATCACAGGTGATGACAGCCAAACCACTCCCTGGCACAGGGCACACGGCCCCTAACGGGTCGGGATGCTGAGTAGCAAAAGGTTTGGAAGATCTCGGGGTTGGTTGGGCAGCTCTTTGGCTTGTTTGTTTATCTGTATCACGGGTGGCTGCAACAGCTCCTGACTTCACGTCCCCACTGAAAACAGGACAAAGGGGCCAGGGGGCCCAGCAGCTGCTTCTTTCATGGCTCTTTCCATCAGGTGTCACTTACATCGCACTGGTGGAACTGCACCGCATCACAGCGCCCCTCCCCAGCTGCCAGGGAGGCTGGGAGGTGATGAGATCTGTCCCGAAAGAATCGAGCCACTGTCCATCTAATTAAGAGTGTGCTCGCCCAATACTTTCAGGACAGACCCAGCTCCTGCAGGGGGAGAATGGCTGCTGGGTTAGCTAACCTGCCTGCTCACCTGAGCCTGCTAAGATTTCCACCTCGGTTCACCCCCAGGGCTGGGGCTGGCACCCACCTGCCCGTGTGGAGAAAGGACCCCCAACAAAGCAGAAGAAGGAATAAGCAGTGGTCCCTGCCTCTTCCGAGCCCAGAAGGCCTGCTGCCAGGTCAAATGCCTTGAGCTGCGCCTGGGACATCCTCCGCGCTCGATAACTGGAGCTATTCTTGGATCCCTCCCCTCCACCTTTCTCCTCACTGGCAGCGGCCTACAGAGCATCTATAGATCGAGTTCTCAAGTTACAGGAGAATAATGCTGGAGTAAGGGCCGCGCAGACACTCAGCTTTCCTACGGAGAAGCTACGGAGCAGGTTCAGGTTACTGCGGTAGGGGGCAGAAGTGGCTGAGTAACCAGGTTCCCTGCCGAGGAGTCCAGGATCCAGCCTGCAAATCCTGACCAGGTGGACAGATGTTGACACAGCATTCCTGGCCCGTCCTTCCTCCGCCCTTCACCTGGCTGCCCAGGCCTGCTGAGACCGAGGGGGAGGGAGCACAGCTGACAGAGGACTTGCCGCCTGAGGGATCGAGGATAGGAGCTGGCCCTGGTGTCCCCAGGGGCACCAGGATGTGGTGAAGGAAGCTGATGGCCTCTGACAGCCTCCATGCCCAGAAATGCTTTGTCCTGTAACTGCCTCACATCAAAACTCCGTGCAGCCCGCCAGGTTTTTGGTGCTCAGAAACTCTAGATTGGAATTTGGGCCTTTGTATACTCAGTCCTGTTTCATGGCTGGCCGTGCCTACTGCCCTCTGGAGGCCCCCCGGCCCCCTTGTTTTTCCCAATAATTCTCCTCACTCTCAAGGACTCAGCCCTGGACCGTCAGGAAGCCTCTCATTAGGGTTCCCAGAGGGCTCAGGCCCTGGTTATCATCGTTTCTGCTCTGGGCTCCACCTCTAGTGATTAGCTTGGGGCGAGGGATGAAGCTGGTTCCCTGTTCTCACCTAAGGCTTCACCTGGCGCAGAGGAGAGTCTGGAAGTTATAAGCACAGGATTTGGAATTAGATTTGGGTTTGAGTCAAGGCTCTCTGATCCTCAATTTCCTCTATGAACTAGAGGATGATGGCAGTAAGCTCATTGTTAGGACAGCCAGACATGTTCTTCCTGAATGGCACAATATGGCATGTACGAAGTCTGTCTGGAAAAAGCTCAGCCATTGTTAATATAAGGAGAATGATTTGCGCAGCAGCGATGTAACCTGGCAGCCAAGGACAGTGGACTGGAATGCGCGTGCGTGAACAATGATAACTTCGCTGTCCTAGTCCGTAGGGGCGGTAGACACCGTTGAGTGAGCCTGTGGACTGTGTGGCTGTCCCATTCAAAATGAGCAATAGAGCAAAAAGTCTGCATCAAATTTTGCATTAAGCTGAAACATTCCTCCACCGAAACTATTTGGATGATTCAGAGGCCACAGCTGTGGGCAGCTGGTGATTGGCAGCTTCATCATGGAAACTACGTGCTCATGCATCATGTCTCATGCAGAGTTTTTGGTGAAACATCAAGTCACCCAGGTGACTCAGCCCCCCTACAGCCCAGATTTGACACCCAGCAACGTCTGGCTTTTTCCAAAACTGAAACCACCTTCGAAAGGGAAGAGATTTCAGACCATCGATGAGATTCAGGAAAATACAGCGGGGCAGCTGATGGTGACTGGGAGAACTGAGTGAGGTCCCGAGGTGCCTACTTTGAAGGGGACTGAGGTGTCATTGTCCTACGTACAGTGTTACTTGTATCTTCAATAAATGTCTAACTTTTTCATATGACACGGCTAGATGCCTTCTGGACAGACCTTGTACAGCAGCAGTCTGTGAGATCTGCCTGCCAAAAAGTTGAACAAGGGTCTGGAAAAGGCCCTGGATCTACCCGCCAGTTTACAGGAAGTAATGAAGGTACAGGGACATGGTCAGCATCACCACAGGGGAGGAGGACACTGACCCAAACCCAGATGCACCAATTCTGCAAGACAACCTGGTTTCTTCCACAAAAGAAGGGCCCCCAAAAGTGCCAGGGTTGGAAGGTGGGGGCATCACTGTCAGATAAGGAATTGAGACATTTCAGCCAAAGCCGTGGATCCTCATTCAAACAACGTAAATGGGAAACATTTGTAAGACAATGAAAACCAAAAAAAAAAAAGAACACAATTTGGGTGTGAGATGATGCTAGGAAGCTCTTGTTCATTTTGTTAAGGGTGATGTAGGTATTGTGGTTTTGCTGATGGGAAGGTCCTGAAGGAGGAAATTAAAATGCTGGAGTAGATACAATGTGAAATAATATGATGCCTGGGATTTGCTTTAAAATAATCTGGTTAGGCCCTGACTGGGGTGGCTGGTTGAGCACCGGACTGTGGACCCAAAGGTCGCCGGTTCGATTCCCAGTCAGGGCACATAACCAGGTTGCAAGCCAGGTCTGTGGCTGGAGGCAGGTGAAAGGCAACCATACATTGATGTCTCTCTTCCTCTCTGCCTCCTTCCCTTCCCCTCTCTCTAAAAATAATAATTTTTTAAAATAGGGGATGAAACTTTTAATTAAATAGGGGATAAGAAATTAACACAAGGGAGGTGCTCAGTAAGTGTTAGCCCTGAGTTCATTGACTCCCCTAGCAAACCCGTGAAGTAAGCCCTGTCTTGCCCAACTTTTACCGGTGGGGGACAGGCTGGCTGACTCACAGAGAAATCAAAGCTGAAGCTCTGTTGGGAGGTCACAGGGATTGATGACATGGACTGGCACACAATACAGTGCTTAGCATGAGCCCTGCTACACATCAAGGGCCAGCAAACGTTGGCTATGAGCATTAGTGTCACCATTGGATGACATGAACGTGACTGGCCGTTCTCCTTCCAGAATGGGAAGCTACTGGCTGAGCGGGATGGAGTGAAGAGGAGAACTGAGGAGCTGGCCCTGGAAAAGGATACTTTGAAGGTGCCACCCCTCCCTAGTGCCTTGACCGCTTTCCACCACCCCTGGGGCCATTTTTACCACCTCCAGTTCCAGCCACTGAGAACTGGAGCCCCTGAGAGCCGGGAGCTTCCCTCAAGCCTTCCGCCTGCCAGGGCTGCTGGGCAGCACGGCTGAAATTTCTGTCCTAGTAGCTGCTGCCGAGAGACCCAGAGGGAGGTTGAGGGAGGAGGTTCGGGAGTGGGCAGGCCCCAGAGGGCAGGGCTGAGGAGGGTCCCAGGAGGCAGGACCGATGGACAGGCTCCTTCCTTGGCAGCGGCAGCTTTATGAGTGTGAACGCCTCATTTGCCAGCGAGACTCCGACCTCTCTGAGGTGAGGGGGCCGGGGTCGGGGGGATGTTTGCTCCCGTGTGCACCTGCCCACCTCCCACATCGCTCTGACCCTTGGATGAGCAAACAGCCCAGAGAGGTCAGAGGGTTCCCCTGAGGTCACAAGCATGACCCTGCAGGATCTGGAAACCCAGTGCTGTCCCTCAGGCTCCTGCCCTTCCCCTAAACACACCCCAGACCCCACTCCCAGCCTCGGTGTCTCTGTGGGGCTGGACCCAGTCTCAGTTGGCTTTGGGCTTTCCCAGCGCACTTGCCACGCAGAAAGTCTGGCCAAGGCCTTGGAAGAGTACAGGACAACCACTCAGGTAACCTGGGTTACCTTCCCCGCCTTTATTGGCCCCCAGCCTGGCCTCAGTGTCTTCACTTCTCTTTTGCCACCTCCAAGATTTACTGCTTCTTGCTGTCTGTCGTGTCCCAGGTCTCCTCATCTTACTTCCATTTCCACTGTTGGACTATGTGTCGCTCTTCCATCGCTCTCTGCCTTTTCACTTTCCTTTCTCACTGTGTGTGTGTGAGTCTGTTTCCCATTCTCTGCGGGTGTCTTCTCACCGTATCTCCCCTCCTTGCCTCTGTGGGTGTCTGCCAGGCTTATTTAGGTTCCTGCCTCAGCTCCTCTCTGGATCTCGTCTGTCTCCCAGGGTGACACCTCCCTCTGCCCCTGGTCTTTAAGAGTCTGTCTCTGTCTCTGTGTCTCTGTCTCTCTCTCTCTCTCTTAAGATTTTATTCGTTATTTTTAGAGAGAGGGGAAGGGAGGGAGGAAGAAAGAAGAGAAACATCAATGTACGGTTGCATTTCATCTGCCTCCAACTTGGAACCTGGCTGGAGACCTGGCTTGCAATCTGAGTATTGGCCTGACTGGGAATCGAACCAGTGACACTTGGGTTCTCAGGCTGGTGCCCAAGCCACTGAGCCACCAGCCAGAGCCTAGTAGTCTCTTACACATTGTGTGTCTCTTGTGTCTCTGTGAATGTGTCCATCCATGTTTTGTTGTTCCATGTGTCTCCATCTCTGCCTTCCTTTGCTTAATTTTCCTGGTTGGCAGGTTACCTTCTGGGTTCCTGCTGCTCTGGCCTCCTAAGTCTCTTCCCCATGTCCCTTGAGGAGCCCAAAGAAGTTGGGGGAATGGAATTAACCTCGGTAGAAGAGCCCAGGGATGGGGGTTTGGGAAGAATGGAAAGCCGGTGTCATTCCCTCTCTCCTGTGCAGGAACTGAGGCTGGAAATCTCCCACCTGGAGGAGCAGCTGAGTCAGATCCATAAGGGGCCAGATGAGTGAGTGGACCCCCAGGAGGGTGGAGGAAGCAGGAGGAGAGCCCAAGAGCAGGGACCCCCCCCTACCTCCAGCCCTAAGGTGGGCAGGGTGGCAACCCCAGCGCAGGCCACCTACAGGTGGTGGGCAGGTACAGAGGCCCCCCGCTCCTGACTGTGTGGCCAGGCTACCCAGCGGAGCTCAGGCGAGAAGAGCGGACTGGACCACGCTGCTGCCCCCCTCACTGGGTGTGGAGATCCAGGCCATTCGGCAGGTGGGCCTGGACCCCCTGGGACACCCTAACCCACGTGAAGCTGCAACTCTAACCCAGCTCTGACTCTTACCTGACCCTGTCTGTCCTCAGGACAGTCTGTCTTAGCCTCCGGCCTAGCCGGGTTCTTGGTCCTGGCACCACACCCTTCCCGGGCCTGTGTCCACCCGCTCCCCATCCCGCCTCATACCGGTTCCCTCCCTCCTCCCACCCGCACAGCTCGGCCCACCCCTGTCCCTGACCGGTCTTCAGCCTTGACTTGACCTTCCTTGACTTCTGCAGAAACAAGAGGAGGCAGCCGCAGATCTCTCCAGCCCTCTGTGTGGAGTGTGGCAGTGGGAGGAGGGCCTTGATGAGAGCGAAGAGGAAGCCGAGTTTGCCCCCGAAGCCGCAGAGGGGAGACAGGTGAGCACGGGCGGGGTGCTGAGAGCAGCGGAGCCCAGAGCTGGGGAAAGGGCCTGGGACGCTGCGCCTGTGCCACTGCTCAGTCAGGAAGCAAAGGGCCTGGGACGCTGCGCCTGTGCCACTGCTCAGTCAGGAAGCAAACGCTGACTGGGGGCACAGGCGGGACCCCTCCCCTGCCCTCTCCGGCGGTCTGCTAGTGCAGCAGCCAAAGTGAAAAGTAAACACGCATTTTCCTTTGTGGTGGTGGTGGTTGTTTCGGAAACACTATCAGAAACCACCTTATTTACAGTGGCACTGCATACAGTTAAAAAATGGTCACATGGATGTAAACTACAGCCTGGGGAGTATAGTCAGTGATATTGTAATAACTGTGTGTGATGCCAGGTGAGTATTGCAAATATTGAGGGGGATCATTTTCTAAAGTATGTGATTATCTAACCACTACGCTGTACACCTGAAACCAATGCAAAGTAATATTGAAAGTGCTCTGGCCAGTGTGGCTTGGCAGGTTGGGCTTCATCCCACAAACCTCAAGGTCGCCGGTTCGATTCCCAGTCAAGCACATGCCTGGGTTGTGGGTTCAGTCCCTGATCAGGGTGTGAGTACAAGTGGCAGCCATACAATGTTTCTCTCTCACATTGGTGTTTTTCTCCCTCCCTTCCCCTCTCTCTAAACATAAATAAATAAAATCTTTAAAAACAATAAGATTGAGCCATGACTGGTGTGGCTTAGTAGATTGAGCACTGGCCTGAGAACCAAAGGGTTGCAGGTTCAATTCCCAGTCAAGGGCACATGCCTGGGTTTCGGGTCAGGTCCCCAGTTGAGGGTGCATGAGAGGCAACCACACATTGATGTTTCTCTCCCTCTCTCACTCTCTAAAAGTAAATAAAATATTTTTAAGTTTAAAAATATAATAATATTGAAAATAAACTGTAATTGAAAAAAATTTTCTAAATGAAGTGACTAAATTCTAAAAAAGTGAAAATAAAATAAATATCCCTGGCTGCTGTAGCTCAGTGGATGGGCACCAGCCTGCGAACCTAAGGGTCGCTGGTTCGATTCCCAGCCAGGGCACGTAACCAGGTCGCAAGCCAGGTCGCAAGCCAGGTCCGTAGCTGGAGGCAGGTGAAAGGCAACCGTACAATAGTGTTTCTCTCCCTTTCTTCCTCCCTTCCTTCCCTTCTCTCTGAAAATAATGAATGAAATCTTTTAAATAAATAAAGTGTTACCACAGTGAGGAGTGACCTGTTCTCCCTGACATCATAAGAGACTGATAAGCATTTCCCTTAGCAAACCCACCATGACAGCTTGAACTCAACAGTAGCCAGTTTTATGACTTTGGTAATTATCTGAACAATAGTATTACATCATTCAAAATAACTGAGAAAACTCAGCTTTAAGATCCACAACTAAAATGTGAGATTTTACTCCACTAGTGCCAGAAGAATTTTTTTAAAGAAAATACTGCTGACAGCTCCATAAACAACTGTCTTGTCTTGAAATCTGCATCGCTTCAACTTCATTCTTAAAGGAGACTCACTTCTCTGCACACTATTCCCCTGGGGGTGAAAGAAGCTTCTGTGTTTTTCTTTGACATGTGTGCTATTTTTTTTTAAGATTTTATTCAATATTTTTAGAGAGAAGGGCAGGCAGGGAGGAAGAAAGAGAGAGAAGCATCAGTGTACGGTTGCCTTTCACCTGCCTCCAGCTCTGGACCTGTCTGGATACCTGGCTTGCAACCTGGTTATGTGCCCTGACTGGGAATCGAACCAGCGACCTTTGGGTTCACAGGCCAGTGCCAATCCACTGAGCCAAGGCAACACGCATGCTCTTGATATCTCATTTACCTTTCCCCGATTCTTTGTGAGGTAGGCTTCCTCATCCTCACCTTCCTACTCATGGGAAACAGGCTCAGAGAGAGACCACATGTCGGCCACCATACAGCTTGTGGAGGGAAGAGCAGCATCTCCTGCTGTGAGGTCTCAGGCACCGCACCCAGGGGAAGACTAACCCGCACTGGGTCTTGTGGGGACAGAGTGGTGTCACTCAGGCCCCAGGCCCCTTAGCACTCAAAGCCTGGGGGAGAGATCACACAGATGGGCTGTGCTAGTGCCAGATCGGGGATCAGTGTGCTGGAGGGGTGGGTGGGAGCCCAGAGAAGAGGATACCCGTGTCAGGTGGGGGATTGGAGGCCATGTCACAGGGAAACTGACCCTTGAGTTAATTTTCAAGAAAAGGAGAGAGAAGCTAAGTGGATACGGGAAGCACAGTCTTCCAGGCAGTATGAGCATGTATGTGGAGGCATGAAACTGGGTAACATGCTTGGGGAGTAGAGGGCAGCTGGGGTGACTAGGGAAAGATGAGGCTGGGGCAGGGTCATGAAAGGAAGCCCCTGGCAATCAAGTTCAGAGACTGTGCTTTTCTCCATCAAGCCGTAGGAGGGCTCTGAGCGGGGAGGAGCAAGGGCAGCTCCGAATATAGAAAGATCCCTCTGGGCCCAGCCACATGGGGACTGAGAGGGGCAGCCAGGCAGGAGGCTGATGCGTTGGTCCAGAGAGGGCGGTGAAGCCTGAGACAGGCCAGGACCTGCAGATGGAAAGAAAGGGATGGGCAGAGAGAACTGGGGTGATGTTACGAGATGAGGGATGTGGGGGAGGTAACAGGGGGACGCCCATGGGCAATGGGTACACGAGATGGAGTTCCGGGATAGATTTAGAAAAACTGTCCAGTTGACTGCAGCCATAGCAGTCTGTTTCTGGAGAAACAGAGGGACCACGGTCCTGAGGGAGAGTGGACAGTCGAGCTGTCCCAAGACTCGGAACCTGGGAGGAGAATGGGGCTTGAAAGGGGAACACTAAATCCTTTCTGGGCCCAAGTGAGGAGTTTGAGATGTTTGGGGGACCTGGACTCCAGGGTCCTGAAAGAAAGGAACTTGGTGGGGTCCAAAATGGTGCTTCAGTTTCTGGCGTCCGCTCTGGGGGATGTTAGAGCTGCCCCCAAGGAGGGGCCCAAGAAAAAGGCAAGTTTCTTTTTGTTTTTGTTTTGAAATATTATATTTATTTATTTTTAGAGAGAAGGGAAGGGGGAGAGAAACATCGGTGTGTGTGTGGTTGCCTCTCACGCTCCCCAAGCCGGGGACCTGGCCCACAGTGCAGGCATGTGCCCTGGCTGGGAATTGAACCCACAACCCTTTGGTGTGCAGGCCGGCATTCAATCCACTGGGCCACACCAGCAAGGCCCGATGGTGAATTTTTGAGGTATGGCAGCCCAGAAACCCAATCTTTTTTTTCCCATAGAGAAACTTCCAGGGAAAGCCAGCATACCCTCTTGAAGGAAGGAAGGAGCAATCGATATGGTAAGAAGCCTGTTCCTCCCAGAGCCATCTCTGCACCTCAAGGTGACACCTGACTCTCAGGGGGATGGAGTCCAGGACCTGGAAGAGCCCTGACGAAGCCTCACTTCACTCACTCATTTATTCATTCATTCTTTCATTCATCCACTCATTCATTCATTCATGCTGAGGCAAACCTGGGTCTTGGACCAGAATGAATGAGCCCCAGCCCTGCCCTGACCTAGAGGGAAACAGCCCTGATCGAGATAATTCCAGGAGGACATGGGGTACCTGACCCACCTGGGATGAAGGGAGGGCTTCCTGGGTGGACAGTGCCTGAATGGGGTCCTGTGGTAGTGGTATTCGTATAGGAGACTCTTAGATAAAAGAAGACAGTTGTCAGGCAGATGGGACAGCTCAGTGACTTGGTCACTCTCACTGAACACACCTCTCCAAGGCCTTCAGGGACAAATGAGCCTCAGACTGGGCCCCTGGAGAGCACCCAGACAGCTGGGCCATCAGCAGAGGTCTGGAATCAGTCGGATACCTCGTGTTCAAATCCCAGCCCAGTCCCTTTGTGACAGAGGCGGTGGGCGTGTTCCGCATATACCATGGGACGCCACCCTGCGATGGGGATAAGGCTGTGTGCGGGCCTTTAAGGATGAAGAGAGCACTGATTTCTGTGCCAGCCTCCCTGTGGCCCTGGTCTGGGGGCCTCTGGCTTCCTGCGCTGCCACCTCTCTTCCTCCCCGCTCTCAGACTCCCGGCTGGAGCAACTAATGAGGCTGCCTGCCGCAGCTCTAATTGGACTTGTCTGTCTGGGAAAGCTGGGATTGGGTGGGACGGGGGCTCCGGAGCTGCGATCTCCCCTCAGTCACCAAGAAATGAAAGGGAGAAGGGGCTGAGCAGCAGGTGGGGCAGGTGGGACATCTGAGTGCCAGGGGGCAGGGTGATCCACCCTTCGGAAAGCCCGAGAGCGGGAGGCAGTGAAGTCCCGTGGTTCCAGAAGTGGCTGCGGATAAGAGCAGCCCTGACAGGGCCTGGATTCTGTTCGGGGCACTATTTGAGGAAAAATATCCTGAGGCTGTTTGGTCTGAAACGAGAGGGCTGAATCCCTTGTCCCCCGGAAAGGTGACGGCTGGGAGGGTGGACCTCGGGTCTCCAGGAGGCACCTGGCTGGGCATTTCAGGGACTCGGGCAGCAGAGACCGGGGCTCACACCCTTAAGAGAAATGATTTAGGGCAGGAGTGGGGCTCACACAGTTGGATTCTGGAGTCCGAGTCCTGCAAAAAGACCCAGTAAGACAGACTCAGGGAAAACAGTGCAACCCAGCAGGCAGGGCACAGTGGGCAGGGTCCACGTGGGCCCGGGTCTGAGTCTGTGTTTTGGGGAGTGAGGGCTGGAAGCCTCGCCTCCTAGCGACTAGAAAAGTAGCAGCTGAGAAAGCCAGTGGCATGAAAAGATGCTCTTACCCTCTGTGAGGTCACAGACCCCAGGTCCACCCAGGGTGCCCATTTCTCTTTAAGACCCCAGCTTTGAAGGTTCCCCTGAGCCCCTCAGAGGGCCAAGGGAGCCGGCCGAGGGAAGGTGCTTGCAGAGACATTGTTGTCACCCCAGGTTGCCCAGAAGAGAGGAAGAGGAGGAAGCAGAGAACCTGGCCACGGTAGGCAGTCCCCAGCACCACTCCCCAGTCCCCATCCCCTCCAGGCCCTTGGAGGGGGCTGATGTCATCGCACCCCTCCCTGGCGCCCACCCACACTCCCACTTCCCCTGAGCAGACAGAAAAATCGTTTGGCCAAGAAATAACAAGGCCCTCGCTGCAGCTAATGAGAGCGGTAGTGCTGCCAGGGGGTGGCCTGCAGACCTGGGGGCGGCCAGAGCAGTCTCAGGGGACCCTGCAGGCACACGCTGGCCTCACAGGCGTAACTACACCCCCGGATTGCGAAAATGCACACGCACATGCACCCACGCACAGGAAGGGGCCAGGCCCTCCCCAGCCGCCTTCCGAGCTTCTTCGGGGCCCAGCACCCACCTGCCTAGCACCATGCAAGCGGGCTCCATGGCTCCTCTAAGAAGCAGGTGACCGTTCCCGTGCTCAGGGAAGGAAATGCAGTGAGGTGAGGAGCCTGCAGTCCTCGGCTGAGGGTGTGAGAGCCCGAGTGTGTGCCAGGCTCTGTTCCAAGCACCAGGGACCCTTCTGGGGCCACACCATCCAGGATGGTCTCACTGAGCAGCCTCACCTGCCCCCCGCCAGTGCACCTCCTTCCTGCCACCCCTTCCACGAAGACCGATCCCCACCTCCGTTCCCTGTGCTAGTCTGGTGATGACCTTCATCTAGATCTCGGTGTGGACAAGGGTTAAGAACCACATCCATAGCCCTGGCTGTTGTAGCTCAGTGGATTGGAGCCAGCCTGCGAACCCCAAGGTCACTGGTTCGATTCCCAGCCAGGACACATAACCAGGTTGCAAGCCAGGTCTCCAGCCAGGTCTGTAGCTGGAGACAGGTGAAAGGCAACCATACATTGATGTCTCTCCCCCTCTGCCTTTTCCCCTTCCCCTCCCTCTGGAAATAATAATAAACAAAAACTTAAAAAAAAAAAAAAAAAACCACATCCAAAGGGGCCTGGCTCCATGCCTGTCACAGAACGGGCCCATAGTAGGCGGCAGTGGTAAAGGTAGTGGCTGGGACTGGTGTCCTGTTATTCTTGTTTTTTGTCTTTTTTTTTAAAACATCAATGCGTGGTTGCCTTTCACCTGCCCCCAGCCATGGACCAGGCTGGGGACCTGGCCTGCAACCCGGCCACGCGCCCCGGCTAGGAACCGAACCAGTGACCCCTGGGTTCACAGGCTGGCGCCTTACCCACTGAGCCACAAGCCAGGGCTTTTTTTTTTTTTTGTCTTTATAAGATTTATTTAGGGTGTTTTGCTTCGTTATTAGAGAGATGGGAAAGCGGGAGAAAGAGAGGGAGAGAAACACCCATGTGTGATAGGTACATTAACCAGTTGCCTCTTGAACACCCCCAACCAGGGACCTGGCCTGCAAGCCATCCCTATGCCCTGACTGGGAATTGAACTGGTGACCCTCTGGTTTGCAGGCGGGCACTCAAGCCACTGAGCCACACCAGCAGGAACCTGTTATCCTTTACTGTATTTTTATTGCCATTGGACACTTCCAGGTTCCGGTGGAAGTAGAAATCATCAAACTGAGTGGCTCACACAGTTACCGAGCACTCATTGTATGCCATGCACTGTTCTGAGCTCCCTCTCATTTCTTTGTTTTTCACCTGCACCCACTCAGTCTCCCCTTCAGGCCTGTGAGGTGGGTACTGTCGTCACCTCCGTCCACCAGGTCGGGAAAATGCAGCTCGGAGGGGGGCGGGGAATAACATGCCAAAGGACACAGACAGCAGCGGGCAGAGCTGGCACCCCAACCCAGGCAGTGTGTTTCAGGGAAGCTCAGGCACTGAGCCACTCACTGTGTCCCACCCCCTCCATGGGTCCCTTTTGTCCAGGAACCAGTGTCTCAAGTTTGTCATCGCCTTCGTCCTTTCAGGCAGATCTCTCCATCCCTCTGGGAGACCAGCACCCTAGAGACATTCCAAGAAGCCCTCCAGAGAGGTAACTGGACCCACAGGGACTGGGAGGGGACTTGGGGACAGAGCCCAGTGTCATTGCCCTGCCCTCCTTTCTCCCCAGCAGCCCCGCCCAGCCCAACCTGCCGCAGGCCCTGGTGCCCATGGAGAAGAAGCTGGTCCCTGTCAGGGGGCCCGTCTGGGGCCAGCTCTGCCTGTGCCCCCTGCACCCGCCACCACTCAGGTGAGCCCCAAGGCGTCACCCGGAAGCAGGTGGTGGTCAGACATGGGGGCGCACAGGCTCCCCCGGGCCCCATCCTACACACTGTCCTACCACCCCGCCAGGGTCACTCGCCCCACGCTGATCCCGGCACCCATCCTGGGCCTCCTGCTGCTGCTGCTGCTGCTGCTCTCCCTCCTGCTGCTGGGCCGGCCCCCGCCCCCCACCTGGCCCCACCTCCAGCTCTGCTACCTCCGGCCCCCTCCGGTGTGAGCCTTGCTCCTGCCCCTCAGAGCAACTCTAGTTGGACGTTCGCTGTTATTCCTGCTGTTCCGCCACTGTTAGCTGGCGCTACCCCAGTACCGGGACCCCAGACACAGTTCTTCACGATCCGCACCCTGTATGGGGCCTTGATATGAAGTCTCTTGCTTTTTTAATGTTAGCGACTACATTCCTTTTTTCTTTCTTTTTTCCAAAATTTTATTGATTTTCAAGAGAGAGAGAGAAACATTGCTTTGTTGTTCCACTTATTTATGCATTCATTGTTTGGTTCTTGTATGTGCCCTGACTGGGAATTGAACCTGCAACGGTGGCATTTGGGGATGACTGACGCTAACCAACTGAGCTACGCAGCCAGGGCAGCAACCGCATTTCTTTCTTTTCTAAGATTTTATTTATTATTTTTATTTCCAGAGAGAGGGTAAGGGAAGGAGGGAGAGAAACGTCAATATATGGTTGCCTTTCACCTGCCTCTGGCTACGGGCCTGGCTGGAGACCTGGCTGGAGACCTGGTTATGTGCCCTGGCTGGGAATTGAACCAGCAACCTTTGGGTTCGCAGGCTGGTGCCTTATCCACTGAACCACCAGCCAGGCCCCATTCCTTTTTATACAGAAAAGTATAAAGAGCCAGCGGCAGACCTGTGTTTATGTCTTATTGGCCAGACTGCTTGGTGGCCCTACCCCTAGCAGCAAGGGAGACTACGGGACTCTCCTTACAGAAAGAGGGAGAAGGAGCTGTGTGCCCGCCCACAGCACAGATGGCTGTGGTGCAGACAGCCTACAAGGAGGAGGGCCACTGTGCCATTTGCTCACTCCACCGACACTTAGTGGTCACCTACTTGCCACAGCTAGACCCTAAAAGATAAAACTGTAGCAAAGCAGGCCGTCCAATGCGAGGCTGAGGAACATTCATTTTCCCCACGGACAGTGGGAGCTTTGAGAGGTGTTATTGCTTGTTTTTGGTTATTTGTGTTTTAATTGAGGTGTAACTTACCTACAAATAAATGGACAAATCATAAGTATCAGCCGGTTGAATTTTTGCATATTAGGGAAGGACCCACAAAATTCTCAGAATTTATTTATAAAAACTTGTGCATTTATTCCTACATGTTTTAACTTCAGTCACCTTCCAAATACTCTCCATTTGATGCAACATAGCTATTGAGACATTTTTTTTCTGATTCTCAAAAGTTTTTGAACTCATTGATTTTGATGCTTTTCAGTGCTTCTGCAATTTTTTTTTTGTTTGTTTGTTTCACCTCTTCCACATTAGCAAAATGTTTCCCTTAAAGGATGTTTTTATCTGGGGAAACAAACAAAAAAATGTTGCTAAGGGAGAAATGGGATAAATGGGTGGGGCGGGGGTAGGGCATGAGGGTCATGCTGTTTTTTGGTCAAAATTCAGCATGGGGCGGGCAGCTGCACTTGTAAATCACCCACCATGAAATGGGCAAACGCATTGTAAGTCTTGAAAAAAAATTCCACGGAAGTTGAACCCAGCCTCTCACAACAACGCCAGCTGGTACACTGACCCAGGTGAGTTCGTTGAACACTCACCTAGCAGGAGAAGCTTATACTACAAGGGGCCCGCCCTCCAGAAGATAATTATATTTTGGGGGGCCCCCTCATATGTGTACACTCCTGAAACCAAAACCCAACCCAGGTCAAGACATAAAACAGTTTCAGCACCACAGAGCCTTCCTTGGGAGAGTTTTGAGCAGGGGAGGGACAGTCACACCTATATAAAGGCAGATAGTGATAGAGGTAGCTGTAGGCCCTGTGGGAGCCCCCGAAAAGCACCTAACTCAGCCTGGGAGGCTAGAGAGTTCTCCCCAGGTAAGTGACATCTGTGTTTAGGCGTGAAAGACAGCTAAGGTTGGTTACAGTGAGCAAGGGTGAGGAGGACATCACAGGGAGGAAACAAAGTTGTATGTGATGGCCAGGGGATGGGAAAGGGCCTCTGTGTATGGAGAGACATAGGCAGCACCACACTGCTAGAAAGTTGTGGAGCCAGGGAAGTATTTGAGGCCACACAGTGGTAAAAAAAATAAAAAATAAAAAAATAAGGTACAGGGGTGCACAAGAGTCCATGAAAGGTTTTGAACACTAGCTTGAATTTGACTCCTAAGTGCCCAAGAAACGGGTGTGAGCAGAGAAGGGACAGAATCAACTCCGAGTGGGAAAGAGACCTTCTGAGCCTGCAGAGAGGTGAACCCGGGAGTGCAGCTGAGGCAGGAGGAGGGAGAAGGCTGAGGCTGTGGTCCAGGTGAGCGAGCACGAGGTCTGGGCTGGGCCTGGCATGTGGGTGGAAAGAAGGGAAGGGTGGAGAGAGGCATAGTAGAAGGGACAAGTCAGGGGCTGGACAGGCTGTGAGGGAGGATAAAGAGGGAAAAATCAAGGACAGCACCTGACCCAGTGCTGTCCTAGATGGTGAAGCCAAGACCCAGAATCCATGAGAAGGGGCTCATGTGGGATGGGGTGCATATCAGGGTTCCAAGAGGTGGCTGGAGCCCTGAGCTCTCCGTCTGGAAATGGGGGTCTGGATGTTATCAGCCAGTGGAGATCTAGGGAGGAAGTAGGGAAGGGTTCAGGCCAAGACCCAGCTACCAGGCCCTCCAGGACACAGCACCTAGAAAAGCGCCTGGCATATGGCGACTGATCGGAAACTAATTCTATTTCTTCATCCGAGTAGTGGAAAAGTTGCACAGGTTTTGGGTTCCAGTTATCCTCCTGTCCTTTGTTAGCGCTGGCAACTTGAGGAAACTACTCCTAACTTTCAGACTCTTTATTTGTAAAGTTGGGCCAACTCTGGATGATTCTGAGGAATACAGCTATTCATTGTTAAGTATTCCAATTAACAGAAACCGGCCTACCTCTTGGGCTAAGGGAAATGCACATTCTTGGAGAGCTCGCCCCGCCCCCTTCCCACTAGCGGCCACGCCCAGCCTCACCCTCCACTCTTGGCCAATCAGCGCGCGGTCCGCACTAGTGGTGGCGCCAGGGGCTTGGGGTTCAGAGCCCTCAGCGTCCGGAAAGGAGTAGGTTGCTATAGTCACCATTGAGGGGCGGGGCTGAAGGACTGGTGGAAGAGAGAGAGAGAGAGAGATTTTCATTGGCTGCTTTCACTAGCGCAGGCGTCTCCATGTCCCCCACTTGCCCCCGAACCCCATGCCTCTAGAAGTGACTCCTGTTCTTCCCACTCCTCTTTTCCTGCCCCATCCTGCCACTCTGATGGCCGCCCGTGAGAAACCCCTGAAGAAGATGCTGGAAGCTGCTCCCAGAGAGGGGAAACCCTTTTTCTAATAAAAGCGTTTGGCTCATGTTGGGCGCTGTGCTGATGTCCTCTCATCATAGTATATCTGGTTTAATCCTCGGATGAGGAAAAGGATGCTCAGAGGTTAAGCCCTTTTGATAACAGACAGCTAGGTTTAGGGAAACCTGGTCTCCAATGGCAGATGCGTCTCCCTCCAGAGCCCCTGATCTTCCCACTGCGCTCAGGGAGAAGTCGGGATAAGAGAGCGGAAACGGAGAAAGTCAGAGAAAACTCGGAGCTGGAAGAGAGTGACACAGAGACCCAAAGGAAGAAGAAAAGGAGGGCACGAAGGAGTCAGGCAGTGGGGGAAAGTGATGAAGAATGGAAGGAGGAGTCTTAGAGGCAGCAAGAATAGAACGAAGACAGAGATTTCCAGGAGGGTGAAGCACAGAGGCTCAGAGAAAGGGAGAGAAACACCTTGAGAACCGCAGAGACGAGAGAAGCGGGCAGAGACTCGGAGCAGGACAGAACCCTGAGAGATCAGAAAACCAGAGAGACTGGGACAGAAGCCCAGAGAGGAAGACAGAGACCCAGGGTTCAGGTGGAACAGAGACACGGATAGTGAGGGACAGACGCCCGGAATGGGAGGTGGGGACAGAGCTGGGGCGGGGGTGGAGCGGAGATGGAGAGGTAGCGGTAGCATGAAGAATGAACGAAGGGAAAACTTCTTTTAAGGAAGGCAAAGGGGACTGAGGGTGAGACGCCAGTGTAAATGCTGCCCCCCCGCAACACACACACAGAAAGAGGCGCAGCTCCGACGCAGAGTAGGGTCTTTATTAAGGAGCCAGCAGCCCGCGCGCTCAGCGCGCCTCCAGCACCAGCAGCTTGCGCATGTACGAGTTCAGCCAGTGGCGGCGCTCCAGGGCTGCCAGCATCCGTGCGCGCTCCCGGAACGCCGCGTCGTCTGCCAGCGCGAGGCTCCGCCGCAACATGGGGGTGGCGGGGCCCACCCAGGCCCGGCTGGGGGAGCGGGAGCTGCAGGGAGACCGAGAGACACGGTTACTGCGCATCCAGCCATCCCTCTCCGCTGGTCCTCCTGGTCTAACTCGGAGCCCTGTTACTGCATCCTCCGTGGAGTGACGGGTCTCTGTCCCCCTGTTCACCGGGTTCGGAGCTCCTTGGGTTGGGAGACTCCGATGCCCTGGTCCGCCTCCGCACTCACATCCCAAGAACCCAATACTCGCTGTTCTAGGAAGGAAACTGTTTCTGCTTTGACTCCTTTTAAGTCTCCCAGGGCCATTTTCAGAATTTATCATTAAAAAAAAAAAAGGTTTTAATTTATTATTTTTAGAGAGAGGGGTAGGGAGAGAGGCAGAGAGGGAGAGACAGATCAATGTATGGGTTGCCTTTCACCTGCCTCCAGCCGAGGACCTGGGTGGAGACCTGGTTTGCAACCCAGGCATGTGCCCTGGCTGGGAATTGAACCAGCGACCCTTGGGTTCACAGGCCGGTGCTCAATCTTCTGAGCCACACCAGCCAGAGTTAGAATATATCTTTGTATCTCTCTCTTGCTGATTCCTTGTCCACCCGCATCTCCCCTCACCCTAGTCTCTGTCTTCTCTCTTGATCTGTGTCTCCCTCTCTCTTTGGGTCTCTTCCCACCTGAACCCCCATCCCTTCCTGGGAACCAGGGCACCGCACATACCTGAAGACCGCAGCGGGGGGCAGGGCGACTCCAGAGGCAGTGCCGATGCCCCGGGGCACAAGCAGAAGGAGCAACAGCAGTAGCTGCAGCCTGGGCACCTGGCGAGTCTCCATCACCTGTGGAAAGACAGGGAAGGGCTCCGGGAGACTCGTGTTCTGGCCCAGAACCCCAGAGTTTACCCACCCTGAGAAGCCCAATGGCAGGGTCCCCGACAGCGCAGTAGGCTCCTGCAGTGAGCCTGGCTGCCCCCTTATATACATGCATTCCTTCCACGGCCCCCGCAGCGGGCAGTGACGCAGAGCAGGGGGCTGGGGGCTGGGGGCACGGGGTCAGCCTCCCCCCGGGCTCATTAGGAGCCGCCAGCTATAATGAGGAGCAGAGGGTGGGTCCCCACCCCCCCGCCACTGCCTTGACCGCAACCAACTAATTGGGACCAGGATCTGGGACCTGAGGGAAAGCGGGAGGGGGAGAGACAGACAGACAGAGAGGTGGACACAGGGGGTGTGTCAGAGGGATAAAAATAGAGACTGGCGGAGGGACCATCATAGCAGAAGCCAGGAACACACACAAAAAGACGGCTGGAAAAGTCACAGTGGAAGGACTAATGGGGGGAAGCAGAAACACAAAGAGGTGAAGTAACCATGAGAAGGAAGGACAGAAACAGAATGACGGAGTGACAGAAGAAAGAGAAAGAAAGCAAGGCCAAGGATGGAAGAGGAAAAAGAAGGAGATTAACAGAGAGGGCCAGCTAGAGATGAGGGCAAAGCCTCTCAGAAAGACAGACGGAAAGGGAAGGACAGCCACGTTGGACAGAGATGCTCAGAGATAAATTCCGGCAGGGAGAGAACCAGAGAGATAGACTGGGAGACAGGGAAGGGGCAAAGGCAAGAGAAGACAAAGGGTCTGTGTGGTGGGGAGTTGTAAGGGCAGGGAAAGTGACAGGAAAATCAGAAAATTCTTGGAGAGCTGGCGCAGAGGGAAAGGGACAGACAGGATCGAGAGAGTCACCCTGTGGATGTGCCTAACCCTTCCCAGGCAGGAGTTTGGGGTTGTTGTGAAGATAAACCCCCAATCCACATCCACCCTGGCTCTTCAGAGGGTGCCCTCTACCCAGCGGAGAGGTAGGCAAACCCCAAAAGCAGAAGCAATCTGGCAAGACTCCTAGTTCTCCAGAGGAGGGGCACAGGGCCTGGGCCAAGGCTCCTGGGTTTAGGCACGAAGGGAACAGGGAACAGGCTCCTGGATTCTGCTGGAGGAGGAGCCTGGGGGGCTATATATCTGGATCCTAGGGGGAGAGGCTGAGGGGCTTGACTCCTGGGTCTTGACATAGGAGGCACCAGGCAGCTGGACTCCGGCTGGGGGTAAGAGAGGACGGAGCCCTGCTTCCAAAGGGAAACCAGCTTAGTGGGACCACATCCCCCTCCTCCAGATGATTCAATTCCTAACTCCCTTCCCCACTCGAGATAATGGCCTTTATTCCTTTAAGAGCCCGAGCTTGTCGCTAGGCTCCCAAGACCCCCAGGGAGGGGGTCAGGTGCCTCGCCTGCACCCCTGGGGCCATACCTCCTGCTGCTCCACCCAGAGCGGTTCTCAGCATTCACTGATCTCGGCATCCAGCGCTGCTCACCTGCTGTTACCTCGGACCTCATTAAACAGGTAGGAGACCCCAGGGCCCCAAGTAACCCTGTCCCATCCAGGTGTCTGCCATCCCTACCTTCACCTGACTGCAGACCTCGGCATTTCGGCCCCAGACCAGCCTGTGAGGCCCTGAAATCGAAGCTGCTTCCTCCATAAAGAAAGGCCTGAGCCCCCTACACACACACACACACAAAACACTCTCCTTCTGCAGGCTTAACTCACAGCCGAAGGCTTCAACACTCCCATTTCCTTTCTCCCCTGTATCCCAGCTGCCGCCCCACCCCCACCCCAGGCCTGGCTCCCTCCCATTTCTAGACGTCTGAACCTTCAGGTTTCTCCTCTCTAAAGAACCAGGAATGTAGACCCACAGTGCCTTCTGCCCTCTGGCAAGCAGGAGCCTAGACCCTCAAGGTCCTCCTTGCCCAAGACCCAGGGTCTCTGTCTTCCCCCACACCCAGGCGATCAGCTCCCCCACCCCAGGCCCCCAGGTGTTCCTTCCGGTCCTCCTCTGGCATAAACAACTGTTGAGTCAAGTGGTCCCCAGGGCCCCTCGAAGAAGAAAGGATCCTGTGTCCGTTCAGAGATCTACACGCTCCGAAGTTAACCTTGAGGACATCTGAGGATTTTGAGAGGTGTCAGCTCTCCCCAATTGTTCTGGGATCCCCTTGGGGAAACAGGTAAGGAAATTAACCATGGCGCCCAAGAAGATTGGCGTCTTAGAGTCCCTTAGATACAGCGGCCAGCGCCCCAGCCTTCAGGCACTTGCAGTAGGGTTCTCCTGCTTCCCCTGGTGCCAAGCTGGGCGGGGGGTGCGGTCCACCGGGACCCCAAGGCGAGGCCTCCAGGGGCGTGGCCTCCTGTGGTAGGCGTGGCCTCCGCGAGCGGGCGTGAGTTATGCTGGTGGGCGTGGCCTCCGGGAGTGGATGGGGGCTCCAGGGCAACTTCCTGCCTTAATGCCTTTCCTCCCTCGCCCCGCAACTACAGGCGTCTTCCAGAGCAATGAAACCCCTCAGCCCCATCCCCTCCCTCCTCGTCTTCCTCCTCGCTGAGCTGGGTTCCGAGGCCACACCTTCAGCCTCAACGACTGTGAGCACCGGCTTCTCAAGGATGGGCCACCCCTCTGAAACCTTCCCTCCTGTTTCTGAAAATTCCACTGGCGACCATCCCAACCCAGAACCTTCTGGCACTGCTTTTCTTGAGCCCTTGAAGATGCCTAATGCGTTCTCCCCTGAGCCCTCTCCCCCTGACTTCACCAACACGTCCAACCCTGACCTTCGAGAACCCCCACACCCAGAATCTCTTGAGATCCCCAAACCTAACCCACTCAACACCTCACTATCAGAACCCCTGCAGACCCCTCAGATTAACTCCTCCCAAATGACATACCCAGATTCTGAGACACCCACAACTGACCCAACTGAAATCCCACCCCCAGAGTCCCCCGAGACCCCCAAATCGAATTCCTACAAAACTTCACACCCAGAATTTCCTGGGACCCCAAATCCTGACCCTCCCCAAATGCCACACCAAGAATTCCCAGAGGTCCCCAAACTTAACTCCACTGAAATCTCCCATGCAAAAGTTCCTGATCCTGACCCCACCAAAACCTTTCACCCTGAAACTTCAGAAACCCATCACCTCAACACCACTGAAGCCCCCAGTTCTGAATTATTTCAGACTCTCGACCCTGCCCATACCAGCCTCCCAGAACCCCATGGAACCCACCTCTCCTACCCCACTGAAATTCCCCAACCAAACCCCTCCACAACTCATGCAACAGAGATCCCCATGGAATCTGGCCCTGAAATTTCCACCAGTCTTCACCCAGAAACTCCTGTCCCCTTCAAGGACCAAGCTACTGCCCTAAATGAGCTGTCCCTGGGTATCGAACCAGAAACACCTGCAGGTACCCAGCCCAGCGCCCTTAAATTGCCCACCTCAGATGTTCCTGGGACCATTGAGCCCAAGACCTCCCAGTCCTCTAGCCCCAAAGGACCAGATGCCCCTCCTTCCTCATCCGAGTTTGCAGGCGCCTCTGCTCCTCCAGGGCCGGGCCACGAGCCAGCCCCGCCCACTCTGCGGGTCCCCCAGCTGCGCCACCGGGGCGAGAGGGTCAACACTATCATCGTGGTGGAACGCGTGAAGGAGACGGGTGAGGGTCTACGACCGGATTCTTGGGTCTGAGGGAGGAGGTGGCTGGGCGTTTCAATTGCTTATTCCCTGGTTTCTTTTTTCAGGGGTGACCCTGGTGGGGCGACCCCGTGGCGCGGCAGGCGGGGCCCTGTGCCTCCTCCTCGCCGGGACGGGGCTGCTGCTGATGGGCGTTTTACTGCTGCTGTGGTGTCTCTACCGCCGCGGCGCTCGACAGCGGCCCTTCGCACATCACCGGCTTCCAAACGACGGGGACGAGCCGGGTGAGCCTCCCTCTCAGCGCCCCTTTCCTTACCCTGGTTTCTCCTGGCACTTCAGGGCGCTCCGCCCAGAAGTGCGTGCAGGTTCCCCCATCCAAGGTCAAGAGAAGCCCTGACCCCTCCACGGTTGGATCCTGTCCCCCACCCCCCTCGATCGCAGAAATGTCACACACACCCTCAGAGCGGCTAGGTGGGACTGTCAGGCTGCAGGCGCGGAGCCACAGGTCCCCGGCGCGCCCGGCCGGGAGCGCCCCTCCGAGTCAGGCCCCGCCCCTGATGCGCGAACACCACGCCCCCCATCCACTCGGAAGCCCTGGCCCTTTGGTTTGAAAACCCAGCTCCAAAGGACCGTCAGCATCCTCTCTCCCGCCTCTTTGGCTGGCGGTGCGGCAGCGGGGACTGGCCCTGTGTCAGCCTGGGGCTGACCTCGCCCCTTTGCTCCCACAGTTATCCATTTGGACACGCCCAAGGAGCCCTACGATCTTTACTATAATGCTCCGGACTCTTGGGTCCCTTCCCACATCGCCACCAAGCAGCCGCCGCCCACTCCTCCGCTGCCGCCCAAACTGCCCCCGCCGCCGCGCGGGGGCCGCCCCCAGCGCCTGGAGCCGCTCTCCCCCGCCGCGCTCCCCAACAACTTCGCGTGAGCCCCGCTCCGGCCCGCCGGACCTGCGCCACGTGCAGGCGCAGGAAGGACCCGCAGGTCCGACCCTCCCGGCGCGCTTCGCTACGTAGTGGTATTCTCAGCTAGAGTCCAACCCGGAGAGATGCTTTCGCGCTGAGGCGGAATAAATTACGTGTTGCCTCGGGCAGACGCCTCCCTGGCTGGGTCCGGGGGGAGGAGGGTGGCTGGGGAACTAGAATACCCCGTCTGCAGGACAGGGCTGAGGGCTACCATTCCTGGGCCTGGGGAAGCAGGGGACTGGGGGCTGAAACTCCTGTGACTTTCGCGGCCACTGACCCAATGAGGATGACGAGGTGTGTACACCAAAGCATTTTATTGGGAGTGGGGCAGGGCAGGATTTACAGTCACAGACACAGAGACACAAAGACGCACCCTGCCCTGGGAAAAACACCCCGTGCCCCCAGCCCCATGTCCTGGGATTCTGTGACTTCACTTACATGTGTTCCCCAAATTCTAAGTCAAAAGAGAGGTGTCTGAGAGGGGGCGGCATCCCAGATTTTGAGTCATTTAACCCCTGAGGGGCACAACAAATGGCCACTGAGAAAACGAGGGTAGTTTGAAACCACCCAGGAGAATAAAGTGCAAGGAATTTGGGGGGAGGAGGGGCACCTTGAAACCACCATGGGGAAGTTCAATGGTGGTGGCTTCAAACCAGTGGTGAACTTGCACAGCCACTATTAGACCTGAAATCCGTGTCAGAAAAAGTGCATGGGGTAGAGTGAGGCATACCGATAAACCCGCCATTTTGGTTGTTTCCCTGGGAATTGTGCTAAGCTAGGCAGAAGGTCCTGGGGAATTTGGTGTTTCAGCAAATCTGCTGGTGGAGGGAGGAGGGAGGAGGGTGGGGAACGGGTCTTGAAACTGCCATTTTCCCTCAGAAACGCTGGTGAGAATCAATCTCTAAAATGGTGGGGATGGGTGATGGATTAGACCAATCTGGAAAGTGCAGTAGAAGGTTAGGAGAGATTGGAAATTTCCAGAGGAAGACCTTGAGTTTTCCTGAAAGGAGAGGGGAGCTGAGTAACCTCAGAGTTTACAGGGTTTAAGGAAAAGGGGGGACGTGCCTCAAAACCACAAGAGAGAAAGTGAGAGATTGCACTGGCCATCCAAATAAAACCCTGAAAGGAGAGATTTGAAACCACTGAGGCAGAACAAGTGGAGAAGGGAGCCTGTAGGGGGAGTTTGGGTATCCTTGAAACCGCCAGTCTGCAGCTTCACTGCCCCTGAGAGGCAACTGGGAAAGGAAGAGGATCTGACCGCACTGGGAACAAGGGAGAGTGCTTCTTAGGCCTGAGGCAGGACAGAGAGTACTGGGGTTCCTTGACACTGCCACTCAGGCCAGAGATGTGTGGAATGGAGGTTCTGGAAACTGCCATTCAGTGGGAGGCACGTGGTCAGTAGTCCCGGACAGGGGGTGGGGGTCTTGGGGGCTGAATTGTGCTGTGCGTGGCCCCATAGGATGGAGGGGGTGCAGGGGGTGCCCCAGGGGGCTCAGCTTCATCCTCCATTTCGCTTTCATCACTGCCAGCCAGCTGGTCATGGCCCACAAAGCCACACTTCTCTTCGCTCATCTCCTCCGGCTCTGCCCACGGCTGCTTCTCTCCAGAAGCGAAGACCCCATAGAAGATTACACCCCCGTAGTGCACCAGGGAGGCAATTAGGAATACATACTGCCACTCCTCCCGAGTCTGTGGGGACAGAAGGGAGGTGAGGTCAGAGGCCAGAGAAAGAAAAAGAAAGTGAAGCGAGAACCTGAGAAGGGGAAGAGGAGGCCCAGCGAAAGAGAGACAGATCCAGGAAGAAACTTAAAGGCACCTAGAGAGGGCAGGGGTAGAGCCCAGGGAGGGTGCCCCTCATCAGGGAGGCGCCACGGACAGAGGTGGAGAACTTGTAGGTCGCGGCGCATGCACCGACCTTGTGCTTCGTCATTGCGCCCACGATGATGGGGCACACCATGCCCGACAGCGTGCCCACGCCGTTGGAGATGCCCATGAGGATGCTGGCGTAGCGCGGGGCGATGTCCAGGTGGTTCACGTTGAACCCTGGGAAGGTGAGCCAGCAGGCATCACACCGGAATCTCCCTCCAGCGACTCCTTCTCGGTGCCTTCTCGCACTCCTACCTCCCCGCTCCCTGGGACTCTTTCTAGTCCACCTTCAGCTGGGAGGTCCCGTTCCTGAGCCTGGAAGATCCCCACAACGCCGACCAGGTCCCCTCAAGCTGCGGATGATTCGCGGTTCTCACCAGAGATGGCGAAGCCGCTGAAGCCCACAGCGAGGACCAGGAAGGAGATGGCCACGCCCTTGGAGTGCGAGTAGCCGACCACCAGCAGCAGCGTGGCTTCCATGCCGAAGCCTGCGGAGGACCCCTCATCTGAGCGCCAGCCGCCCCTCACAGTCACTCCAGACCTGATCTCGCCCCACCCACCTCTATCCCCTCCACGCCTGTGCCTGGCTTCGCCCTTCATCCCACCAGCGCCAGCCTTAAGCCCCTGGACCACCCACCCGCGCCGGCTCCAGCGCCCCAGCGCCCCCGCGGAGCCCTCCATGTCCCCACCCCCTAACTAAGCCACTCCCTGAAGAGGCAGGATTCCAGCTTCGCCCTGCACTTCCACACCTTCCACCTCTGTCCGCACTCCTTAGGCAGAACACCGTCCAGACCCCTGTCTCTGCAGGTCCCCCACTCATAGCCCCTGTTCATCACACACTTATCATCTACTCCGTCCCGTCCCGCGTAGGCCCGGGTCTTCCTGACCCAACGAGGTCTCGCCTCTGCTCCACCTGGAGAGTCACACAAACTCCCCACCCACCCACCCGATGCCTAAGACTGCCACCCGTGATTCTGTTCCATGCAAGCCCAGCCTCACCCTGACTTCGCCTTTTGGACGCACCCTCTGACCCCACCTCGTTCTCCCGGGGCCCCGCCCCCTGAATGCGCCCTGCTGTGCTCTGCCCCACACTGGCCGTCCCAGGCCAGGTCTAGGCCCCGCCCCACTCACCCCCACAGTTCATCAATTTGCGCACGTTGGTGGTGGACATGATCCGGCGGCTCCTCAGGAAGTCAGCGATCTGGCCGCCGATGGGCACAATGATGGTCATGACCAGGTGGGGCAACGCTGACACCAGGCCCACCTGCGGCAGGTGGAGGTACAGGCAGGAGCTCAGGGGCCTCTAGCCTGGCATCTCCTCCGTTGGCTCCTCTCTGTCCCTCATGCCAACCCCTGGAAATCCAGGCCCCACTCCTCCATCAACCACGCGGCGCCCCTGCCCTTCCCCCTGGGCCCGACCTTGCTGATCTCGAAGCCGAACACTTCTTCGAAGTAGGCGGGCTGGGAAATGAGGAGCAGGTAGAACGTCCAGCTGCGGCAGAAGTTGGCTACGATGATGGCGTAGACTGGCATGGACGTGAAGAAGCGCCGCCAGGGTGTGTTAAACTTCTGTGTGGGCCAGGGGAGGGGTCGCTAAGACCGAAACCAGGGCTGGGTGCTCCCGAGGTCCCTTCAGCGACCTCGCTAGATTCTCGTAGGGATCCTGATTTCCCCGACCTCACTAAAGCCTCCAGGTACACCAGGGACACCAGCCATGTTCCGGTGGGAACCTGATTGATACTTCAAGGGGGCAGGGCTCCTGACCGTAAGGTGGCCCCTCAGTTTCACATGTGTCCCGACTCAATAATGATCCTCAAGGACCCATAAATGTGGGCTCAGAATCTCCTTCCATCCATTGATGGCTCCTAAATCCAGCCTCGCACACCCTAAAGTCTAGGTAAAACCCCCACGTTCTAATCTGGTTTAACGCTGGTTTAACCACGTCCCAGAGTGGTTCCCGCCCACCCGGCTACCTAGCCCGGCCCTCGCCGCGAGCTAAGTGGCCCACCCCCGACTTGGACCTCGCCCCCTAGGCCCTAGCTCCGCTCATTTCGCTTTCCCACCCTGTCTCCTCTGAATTCACTGGAACTCACCTCCATCTACACGCTGCAAGGGTTCGAATCCCCCTTCCCCCCTGCCTCCCTGCCTAGGTATCTCCCCCCGCCCCGCAGGCCTGGGCTCAGACCGTGACGGGGTTCATGAGTTTGGCGCTCTCGCCGATGGCTTCCTCGATGTACTTGCGCTCCTCTTCTGAAATGCTGGGGTGCAGCGCGGGGGACTCATAAGAGACGATCAGCCAGAATAGGTACCAGAAGATCCCGAAGCTGCCTGAGAGAGTGAGCAGGGGAATGGAAGCGAGGTGACGACCAGCCTCGCTCCGCCCCAACGCCACCCGGACACAGGCCTCTGGGCCCCTCACCGTAGACGTAGAACACGGAGCTCCATCCCGAGTACTGCACCAGGACCCCGGCGAGAGGCATCGCGACCACCGCCCCAGCGTAGGAACCTAAGGGAGCGATGCGGAAGGGAGAAAAGGCCTATCTACCCTCCCTCAGGATGCAGGAGGGCGGACCCCCAGCCCCTGCCTTTCCGGAACACAGAAGCCACCGCCCCTCCTCCCACAGATATATCGGTGCAGGTGTCCAGCCCTCTCTGCTCTCGGACCCACAAATCTAGATCCCAACCCCTGCCTCTCACCGCAAAAGGCTGTTGTCGCCAGGCGACTCCGCTCTAAGGGAGGGGCCCATTTGCTCCAGATCCCGTGGCAGGCGGGGTACGTGACCCCCTAGGGAGAAGGGAACCAAAGTAAAGGAGAAGAGGTGGGGTCAGACAGGGGCGGGGGCCGTATGAGGCGGGACCTTACCTCTACCAACCCCTGCAGGATCCTCACGAAGATGACACAGCCGTAGTGGACTCGGGCAGCCGAGGGGATCAGCATGTTTAGAGTGGATGTCGCAACAATAGCAAAGCCGAAAACCCTGATAGGAAAAGTTCGTGGTACGAGAAAGGGGTTCAGCTATCCATCCCACCATGCCTAGGATTCTGCTCTTTCTGTCCACAACAGAACCCAGTTTCCCAGAGCCCCAAGACGCACCTTCCTTTGACCCCCCGCCTTCCACAACCATAAGCCCCGCCTTCTTCTGAGGCCCCGCCCCAGGCACCTCCCACTTTCAGAGCCCGCCCCAAACGCCCAGCCTCGCTCTCTCCACCCACGCAACGGTAGTCCCCGCCGACTTTGAGATCATCCCCGCCCCCTACCTGTTGGCTGCGAATTTTTGGCAGATAAATCCCCCGGGAATTTGGGTGACAATGTAGCCCCAGAAAAAGGAGCCGTGTATGAGGCCAACAGTCTCTGGATCCCAGTTGAACTGAGCTTTCTGCGGGCCAAAATACACATTAAATCAGCTGTCTGCCTCAGGCTCTGCTCCTACACCAATCAGCACCCAACAGACTTAGCCCCTTGACCAATCAGCAACAAGAATCCTCGCCCAAACAGCTGCCAATCAGAGCTGAAGCCGTCCCTCGGTCTGTCTTGGTGTAGGTTTCTCCACGTTGCTAGGACTAGTACTATCTTAGCAACACGGCCTACTGCTGCCTAGACGCCTCACTCTGCTTGTTTCCCTGCCTCAGGAGCCCATATACTGGGTAAGAATTCTTTCTTTACTTCTAACAAACTTAGGAACGATTTGCAGAGTAACCTGGATGAGTTTTAGTCGGGAATAAGAAGTAGCTAACGAGGACCTGGCTGGTGGCTTAGTGTATTGGCACTGGCCTACGAACTCAAAGGTCGCTGGTTCGGTTCCCAGCCAGGGCACAGAACCAGGTTGCAAGCCAGGTCTCCAGCCAGGTCCGTAGCTGGAGGCAAGTGAAAGGCAACCATACATTGATGCTTCTCTCCCTTTCTTCCTTCCTCTCTGCCCTTCTCCCTGAAGACAATGAACAAAATCTTTTAAAACAAAAGAAGAAAAGAAAAATAGCTAATGAAACCAACTGCAAGGGAGCTAGAGGTGGGATAGGCCACAGTCGTAATCAGAACTTTGTTTTCTGAGATAGAGGCATGGCCCACACTGAAATTAAAATAGGGAAAGGCCCTGGCCAGGTAGCTCAGTTAGTTAGAGCATCATCCAGAAGCCAAGGTTGCGGGTTCTATCCCGGGTCAGGGCACATACAAAAATCAACCAATCATGTATAAATAAGCGGACCAACAGCTCAATGTTTCTCTCTTTCTCTCTAGAAAATCAATAAACAATTTTTTTAAAGATTAGGGAGAGCCCTGGCTGGTGTGGCGCAGTAGATTGAGAGCCTGCCTCCATACAGAAAAGTCGCAGGTTTGATTCCCAGTCAGGGCACATGCCTGGGATGTGGGCTGGGTCTCTGATTGGGTCGTGTGAGAAGCAACTGATCCTGATAAACGTTTCTCTTGCACGTCCTTGTTTCTCTCCCTCTTTTTCTCCCTCCCTTCCCCTCTCCCTAAAAAGAAATACAATCTTTTTTAAAAATAGAGAAAATCTGATGTAAGGCGGGATTTAGGTAACAAGCCAGGGCAGACGAAGCAGGATTTAGCAGCAGCGGAACGACAGAAAAACCAGGATTAAAATTCAGTGGGGAGCCCGTGATGGGACTAGGATAAAGTAGATGTGACACTGGGACAGGTGTAGTATACAGGTGGAGCAAAAGTTGCTAGGGGACCCAAAATGGAGAACGGGCAACGCTTAGGGAGCCTGTTTCTAGGGCAGAGTCTACATTTTAAAATTAGGGACCTGGGGGTGGGGGGGGAAATAAATAAATAAAATTAGGGACCTGAAAGCAGTAGGGGCGGGGTTTAAGAAGGAAAGATCCCGGAGGAGCAGGCACAGTTGAGGGGGCGGCACAAGTGGGCGGGGCCACTAGGACTTTGGTCTGAAGGGGCGTGGCCTGGGTTGCGCCTTGTGTGTGTGACGTCATCGGGGCGTGGCCATACGGAGGCTGGGCCCCTGAGCTACCTGCACCACCAGGTGGCCCCCGCGGTGGGTTGTGCTGTTGTTGACCATGGAGACGATGGCCACGCCCAGGTTGCAGCGGATGCCAAAGCTGATGCAGAATCCCAGCCCGCTCATGATGGCGATAATGTAGCGGCGAGGGAGGCCGAAGCAGGTGCAATCCACCACCGGCGGGTCCCGAGTCTGCGTGGTGACAGGGCGCCCGTCCGCGCTCAGCTCCAGAGTCTCTGCGCCCTCCTGCCGCTTCTCCAGAAGGCTGCGGGGCAGCAAGAGTCAAAGACTCGGACGTCCAGGACCCCAGCCCCCTCCTCCCAGAGACATAGGAGTCCAAGGCAAAACCTCCTGCTTGAAAAAGACCCAGGATTCTACCTAAGCCCATATTCCCTCCTTCCTTCCTCAGGAGTCCCGCCACTTCTCTCCTCAGGGTCTAGGAACCTGGGCCCCCAGGCTCCATCTCCCTCCCTCAGGCCAGGAATTCCATGCCCCTAGCCTCCTCCTCCCCCACCCCAGGCTCCGGCGCTGAGGTCCTCAATTCCCTTCTCCCCCAACCCTGCCTCAACCCCACACTGCCCTTTGCAATCCAAAAGCCTGTGCTCCCAGCCTCCACCCCGAGACCCGGAGACTCTCTCCAGCCCCCTCCCTCACATATGAGTCTATTTCAGCAAGCAAAAGGCGCTAAGGAGATGCTTCAGCAAAGGTGTCAGAAGAACAGATGCTTCTCAACCACGGCTGCCTTATATACCGGCACCCCTCCTCCCTTAGCCCCCTATGCATGCCCTTCCCTGCTTCCAGTCCCCAGGTGTGGGGTTGACACCCCGCTGATTCCATTCAGCCACCAGAAAGGAGCCCATTCCTTGGGACTCGGGTGGGGGTAGGGAGGCTTCCAGGGCCCTGGAATCCAGCAGCCCAGCTGGGCATCCCTGGGGAACCTTGAGTTCAGGCTGTCAGCCTAGGGGATAGGGAGGAGGACTGGCGGGTGGTGTCCTGGCAAGGGACAGATGGCCCTGGTAGGGGGATTGGCTCTGTCCCCAGCGAAGCTCCCGCCCCCGCCCATTCTGGATCAGGGATTGAGTCTGTAATGACGGACAGCACACTTGAAGGGGCACCTTAGATCCAGGGAGAGGCTGCCGGGAGAAGTGTCTAGAGGTGTGGAAAGGAAGTTGGAGGTGGGAATGGGGGCAGAGGCTGAGAAAGAGGGTCAGAGAGACAGAGGGAAGAGAGAGATCCAGCGAAACGGGGACAGAGACCCAGAGAGACAAGCAGAAAATGAGACAAGGCCAGAGACCTCAAGAGGTGGGGGAAGAAGAGGACAGTGACCCAGAGAGGAAGGGGATAGAGACCCAAAGGACAGGGGACAGAAACTCAAGAGAGAGGGTATAAATTCAGAGACCCAGAGCACTGAAAGCTGAAAAGGCTAGGAGACCGACGAGATAGACTGGTGATGTGATTTGTGAGGTGTAGCTCCTTTCTGAGGCGGGGAAGCAGCCAGAGGCACGGGCTGGATCCCAGGAAGGGGCCAGAACAGATGGAGGCGAGGGAGACTGGGACGGGGGAGGAAAGAACAGCCAGACGGTCTAGGGGGAGGCGGTGGAAGAGATGAAAGAACACAGTCACCTCCCCATCCTAGAACTTAGGGGGAGAAACCTTAAGAAACAGCATGGGGGCGGGGGGAACAGAGTGGGGGAGTGGACTGAACCCAGAGGGGTAAAGAATGAGACCCTGAGATCGTGGAAGAGAGGGCCAGAGAGAGGGGGATGGGAGCCCCCAGATGGCTAATAAGGGGTGGTAGGGACTGCCCCCTCCCGTCAGAACGTGTCAGCCAATGAGAGTAGACTTCGACCCAAGTTGATATCAGATGCTATTTGACCCTGAAGCTCAGGATGTGATTGCGGCCCGCAGTTAACCAAAATCAAAGCGTCTTCATCTCTGGACCTCTGTCTCTGCCTCTCTCGGGTTCTTGGTCCACTCTCCCAGATTTCTGTCCCCTTTGGACAAGTAAGGAAACTGAGGCTCAGGGAATGACAGTAGCATGCCCAAGGTCACCCACCAGAAGAGTGATGGGGCCTGGTCACTTTCTGGGGTCAGCGTTGCTCTCCTCAAAGCCTGACACCTCTTCCTCCCCCATGTTCTTGTCCCAAGTTGCCTCCTTTAGCATCTGTGTCCTGGTCTGAGGGAGCCCTCCACCCACTCCCTAGCATCACTCATCTCGAGGAAAATCTGCAGCCTCCACCGCAGGTTGGGGAGGGGCTGACCGACCTGGGTTGAAGGACGGCAACCTGTGTTCACCCACCAATTTCTCTCTCTTCTCCAACTGAGCCTCAGTTTCCCCAGCTGGATCTAGAGGATTAAATGGAATTGGGGTGTTGTGTTCACCGCAGAGCATCTTGGCCTGTCTCCAACAGTCACAGTGAACCCCAGGATTGAGATGCAATGCTCTTTTCCGCTCAGCCTCCTTGGTGACTGTCCTGGTGGGAGCTCTGAGCTCTGGGGTCTCTAGGGGCCTGGGAGGCAGCTCTGAGAGTTGAGAGCGAGGCACAGACAGAGAAATCCAGACCCAGATGAGAAGCTGAGAACCAGAGACAGAGGGAGGGGGCCGAAGGAACCCATCCCTCCTGCACTGCACCCCCCACCCCAATCCCCTTCATTAGCACGTCTCTCCCTGTCTCCTGACTTCTCACTGATGTATTTTCAGAAACTCGTGAAAGGAGGTGAGAAAAAGGGTGGGGAGGGGCTGGCAGATTGGGAAAAGCAGGGGTGAGGTTATCTCAGCTTCCTCACCACCTCCCCATCCCCGTGCCATCCTCCTGCCTCCTCCCTTCTGTCCAGCCTTATTTCCATCTCCTGTTACTAAAGGGTGGGGTAACGGTGGAAATAGGAGGTGATCTGCAGCAAGCAGGACTAGCGTTAGACTTAGAGAAGGATTTGCATGTCCTAGTGAGATGGGCCTAGGGTCAGCTAAAGTTGGGGTTGGGGCTGTGGGACATGGGGACAGGGTCTGAGGGAATGGCTGCAGGGACCGATCAGGCTATCTCCTCTCTGCACTGTGGCCAGATATTTTTAGGCCTCTTCAAAGATGAGTAATTTCTCTGACTTGCAGCCAAGGCTGGGGCTGGGGGGTCGAAGGCTGGAGGGCGGTGTCCAGACTGCCCTGAGGACACCCAGGTCACTGGGGTTATCTCCCTGAAAGTCCCCCTTGGCTCTAGCTTCCATCCTTTGGGAAGCCTAATTTTAGGCCTGCAACTCCCTTCTCCCCCAGAGACCCAGGACACCCCAGCTTCTTCCTCCCAGCTTAACTCTCCTCAAGGGCGAGAGCCAATGGGGCCCAATCCGCTTTAGCCTCAGATTAATCGCTCTGAGTAACGGAAACTGAGAAAGAGTGGTGGAGAGAGACCCAGGGTGGAGAGAGGACAGAGACCCGAAAGGAGAGAGTCAGAGACCCCGAGAAAGGGTTTGGTGGAGATCTAGTGAGAGCAGTGGCCAGGGAATCGGAGAGAGGACAGGAACTCAGAGATAAAGAGGAGCAAGCGACCCAGAGAAAGGGGTCCAGAGGTCCAGAGAAAGGAGGCAGAGGGAAGATAGGTGAGCAGAGTCCCAGAAGTGGGACAGGTCTTCAGAGGCCCAGAGAGAGGGGAACATACAGTCCCAGGGAAAAGGGCAGCTAGAGCCTGGAGTGAGGTGGGGTGAAGGAAAACGAATGAGATGATGAGCAAGATGGAACCAGGGACAGCGGCGCCGTCGGAGGCGGAGGAGAAACCTGGGCAGATGGGTGGACCCCCAACTGCTGGTGTTATCGCCAGGCCGTCTATCGGTCTGCGCCCAGGTGGGAATGAGCGTCCGTCTCGGACCCTCGCCCTGTTCCCCACCCAGGACCCCCACCCAGCTCACCGGTGCAGCCTCCCGAGGGCGCGACCCGCTAGCTTCCGAAACTCCTCCTGGCGGAACTCCATGGTGGCTGCCCTTGCGACCGGTGCCCCCCCCAGCGATCCCCCCGCCCGCGGGCCCGGGCGGCCGCGTCCGGGTTCCCGGGGTCTGCCCCGGCCCGGCCCGGCCCCGCAGCTCCGCTCGGGGGGAAGGAGGCTGCGAGTGCCGGCTGCCTGGGGGCTGTCACTGAACTCAGCGTCGGGGGCGGGGCGGGGGAGAGGCCACGCCCATCTCTCTAGGCCCCGCCCCTTGCATTATAGATTGGCGCTTCTTTGGGGGCATCACAGTCTGTCCCCCCACCCTTTCGTTTCTAGACCACGCCTCTGGGTTTTGAATTTACTCCTGAGTTGCATCGCCTCAGTTCTGTCCGTTCCCCCGAGTTAGTCTCCTCTATTCAATCCTTCCCCAGCTCCTTCTATTCAGGATTTTCTGGGCCGGATCTGAGATTGGTTCCCCCACTTCAGTTCCCTTAATTTCATCCCCGCATTTCCGTCTCTTTCCGTTCCATCTTGCTCGGAGTCTCCTCCTGCATTTCATCCTCTCAGTCTTAGCCTTCCTAATTTCTGCCCTCTCCAGTTGCACGGCCCGCCCCTCAATTCAACCCTCATCCCGCGTCATCATCCCCAACTCCCATTCAAAAGGTTCTTTTCTTATTCAGGAAATTCTTTCCTCGTGTCCATTCACACACCCTGTCCCCTCTAGTGATTCCCCCATCCAATTTCATCCTCTTTGACTTCCATCCACTTGTTTCCAACTTTCCCCCTTTAAAAATATTTTTTATTTATTATTTTTAGAGAGAGCGCAAGGGAGGGAGGCAGAAAGGGAGAGAAGCATTAATCTATGGTTGCCTTCCACCTGCCTCCAGCTGGGGACCTGGCTTGCAACCTGATTAGTGCCGGCGCTGGGAATCGAACCAGCGACCTTTGGGTTCGCAGGCCGGCGCCCATCCACTGAGCCACCAGCCAGGGCAACTTTCCCCCCTTTTGAATGCCATCCCTCTTCTGTCTGGTTCCCCTTTGGGCACAACCCCCCTCTTAGTTTCTTAACCCCCAACTTCTTTGCCTTCTGAGTTTCATTCCCGACAATTATACTGCTCGCCCCAGTTGCCAGTTCCGACCCAGTTTCGTCCCCTTTCTGGGATCTATCTACTCTCTGGGTTCTGTCTCCACCACCTTAAGTCCTTGCTCGCTGGTGGGTCTGTCCCCGCCCCTAATGTGCACTCCACCCCCTATTCGAGCCCCGCCCCTCTAGAGTTGAACCGGGACTTCTCTGTCCGCCCTGCTCCTTTCTCCAGATCAGCTCCTCTCCCGACACCAAGTCCCTGAGGGTGCTCCTTCAACCACCGCCTCTCTGCGTCGGGCCGCAAATGCATTTGGGATTAAAATTTCATGATGTGGCACAGGCCCGCCAGGGGGTGGGAGGCGCAGCCGGCGAGGCAGACGGGCGCCAAGAACCCAGTGGCCCGGCAGCCACTGACCCCCGCCGAGGCCTCTCGATGGGTCTCTGGATCTCACAATTTTGCCTGGGTTTGAGAAATGCCCGCGTCTCCGAGGAGGAAGGGGCTGGAGGCTGGACTCTTGCGTCTGGCGGACGAGGCGCTAGGGCTCGGACTCTTGGGTCTGAGCGGGGAGCAGCCTGCGGAGCCATCCACACGCGCCACCATGTGGCGGCAGAATCCTCGTCCTGCGAGTGGAGGCGGTGGCCGCGGCTCCGGGCCAGGTGTGAAGGTGGAGCAGATGGTGAAGAGGAGGGAGTGGGAAGAGGGCCCAGACGCTGCGAAATCCTGTGCCTCCGCCGGCACCATCACCATGGAGACCGAGGAAGGCAGGAAGGACCCAGCCCCACACTTTTCGAGACCTAAGAATGAGTTCTTCAGTCCCATGAAGGGTCCCCCAGAGAACTACAAGTCCCAGCGGTCGCTGGACCTCGCCGTCCGCCTTGGCAAGGGCCACCTACTCCAAGGGCCGCTGGGAGTTGTAGTTTTGATACAATGTACTGGGACTGCATTGCGCCCTCTGGTGGACACGGTTCTCCAGTTCGCTCCTTCACTTTCTTCTCTCGGTCTCATCTAATCCCTCTCTACCCACCCAATTTAATTCCATTCCAGTCCGTCTGACCTTGTCACTCTTCCAATTTACCACTGAGTCTCCTCCATTTACTTAGGCACCTGAGACTATGGACCAAGGAGAGGGTGTTGGCAACCATTAATTCAACAAATGTTTGATTCTGACTATGTATCAGGCATTGTCACACCCTAGGGAACAGCTTTAAGAATAACACTGAGTACTGGGGACTCCTAGAAGAGGATTCTAACTTAGCCAGGATAAATCAGAAAACGGTTTAAAAGCTTTCCAAGGAGTCCTGACCCATGTGGCTTAGTTGGTTGGGTATCTTCCCACAGAGCAAAATGTTGCCACGGGTTGATTCCCAGCCAGGGCACATACATAGGTTGTGGGTTTGGGCCACTGTTGGGGGCACATTAAGAGGCAGCCCACCAAGGAAAGCTCCAAAAGGGATGACTGGATGAGGCAGGTGAGGACGGTGGTGGGGGGAGTATCCACCTCAGGGGAAACAGCACTTGCAGAGTTAGGAAGTGGGAAACAGTGATGGTGACATGAAACACAACTCCAGGAACTGGGGGCTATAATTGATGGTGTGGATCGGGATACCAAAGGGCTCTGGAAATGTCCCGTGAGGGCAAGACAATTGGCATGTTTCTGGATATAATGGAGAGGAGGTGCTAAGTAGAAGAAATAGCAGAAACTAAAGAGGTGCAAAAAATGGTATGGTCAGGACACTTTTCAGTGTGACTAGACAGTGAGAGGGAGGAAGAGGCCAAACCGAGGCATGAAGGCCAGACCGCAGAGCCTGGAGGGCAAGGCAGAGGGGCTTGGACCTTCTCCTTGGGGCAACGGGGAGCCAGGGAGGGTGAACAGGAGAGGGGCAGAGTCAGCTCTGGAGCCCTATGGGAGACTGCAGGGGACAGACTGGAGGTGAGGAGCCAGGCAAGAGGACAAGGTCTGGGTTGTGACAGTGACCCCTCTGGGACACCAAGGTTACAGTCCAATGTCCCTCCTCCCTCCCACTCCCCATGTATTCCTAGCCAGACACAGAACAAAGGCAAATATCTTTTATTTCAGTTTTAGAGAAGCTAACACCTTCGTCTGCCCACTTGGAAGCACAGGGAGGCAGCAGGTCAAGAAGGCACGGACAGAAGGGGCATCGCTACCATCAGTTGCTGAGGAGAGGAAAGGGAGAGGACTCAGGATCCAGCAGTCCAGCCCCAGCCCCCTCTGCTATCAGACCCGGAAGTCCAGGACCCCCAGTGTCTCCACTTCTCTGCACCACCATCCACCCCACCCAGGTACCCTTCTCTTCCGATGGAAGGCTGCCTTGCTCTCATCAGAGTTGATGCGCAGGGGGATGCAGGCATCCAGATGGTACAGCTGCTGGGGATCCCCCATCACCAGACGGTTCTCCCCAATCTCCAGCGACAGCCCTAGAGCTCCATCCTGAGGATACAGTGGACTCAGCCCACCGTCCCCACAGGAGGCAGGACGGACGATAAGAACATGGACCAGGGAGAGAAGACTCAAGAGCTGAGATATCATAATTAAAGGGTCTAACATTCCAGAGAAAAGGCGGGGTGTGGTCATTACAGTCCTCCATGTTTGATCACTTACAATGCCCTGGGCATCTTCAGGATGGCATGGGAAGTGGGCCTGAGGCCCTGCACCACAGGAGGCAACCATATTCAGAGGACGGTGCTAACCAGGCTCACACAGGCCCGTGGACAAGCCGGCATCACTTTCCCTGGAGCGCCGCAACCCCCTCCAGCTTGGGTTGAGGGCACACTCACCAGTTTGGGGAGGTCAATTTCTGCCAAGAGGAGGTCAGGGGCTTCCAGCCAAAGGTTCAGGTGAGGCTTCTCCGGGCTGGGGAGGAAGAAGAGCCAGACTGAGGCGAGCCTCCAGGTCTGGGCTGGGCTGTTCTCCCTGCCTGGCATGCGGTTCTCTTCCTTTCTTGCTCCTACCAGCCCTGCTGCCTGAGGGGGCCTTCCCAGTGGGAATTCAGCTTTTCCCCTCTGGGGGTTCTCAGGCCCCAGGATGCCACCCAATATGGGGAGAGCAATTGCAAGAGACATTGAAAGCCCACCCTTCCTTCGGTCTCAAGGAGTCAGCGGTGTACAGGTTCCCCAGCTCTTGGATCCGAGGCCGTTGCTGGGAGCGGATATTTTGCTGGGAGATGGAGCCCATAAAAGGCCGGTTCTTCAACAGGCGCCACTCTGCAGGGAGGGAGGGCAGGGTCAAAGGTCACATGGGTCAGGGTTCCCTTTGTGGGGGCAGAGGTGGAAAGGGGTCTGACCACACCCCTAATACTTGGCTTCAGAAAGCCCACCCACCTGAACCTCATGCCCTTCCCAGGGTATCCCCCAATAAAGTCTGACCTCTGGAGATGCTCCAGACCCTCACCTGGAATCCTGGCCTGGTCCTGCCCCCCACAAACACTACTCTCCTCCTCAGTTTACCTTGGGGACCCTCACCCACTCCTTGCAATCTGCAACCTAGAGGCTAAGAGAATAGCCCACACCAGCCCCACCTCTACCAAGGGCAGCCTTCAAACTGCTTCAGGCTCTGCCCGCTCCTCACCCGCATCCAGCTGCAGGCTGTACTTGTCCTCTAGACCCTCCCTAGCGATGGTGATCACGAGCTCTCGTAGAAAATCGCTGTTCTAAGAGAGGGGGCGAAGCAGGGATGCGGGAGAGCTCCTGGGATGAAGGGAGAGGCCCCGCCCCAGCCTCACCGGCAGCCACGCCCCCCACCTGCATCCTCAGGTAGAAGTCGCTGTTGACAGCTACATCGTAGGCAGTACAGCCTTGGCCTTCTGCAGGGAAAGAAAGGGGGTGAGACCCCCCCAGCCCTCTGGGGCAACCCCACCAACCAAACACAGGCAAGGAAAAACAAAAAATAAAAAAGGATAACAGCGGCAAGAATCAGAGAGATGCCGAGAGGATAGGAAGTGAGGACCCAACACATGCACTTGCTAGTCTGGACTCATACCAGCCTCCAGCCTTTCCCCCTCTGCTCCTTCCCCACTCGGTCCCAGAGCTGACCCTGCCTCTCCTCTGCTCACAGCACTGCCATGGCTCCCCAGCACATGCAGGTGATGGTCTTCGTACTTCATTCCAACCATAGAGGCCCTGTGTGGTTTGCCCCTCCCACTCGGAGAGAAAAAAGCTCACTACTAGAAGTCTTCCTCCTGTAAATCTCTCTCAATTACTGGCCGATCCAGTTCACTCATTCTTTCTGGCCTTTGGAACCCTCTGTCCCTTCTGCTCAGAACCCTCTTATCTCGACCTGATGAACTCCTGCAGTTCCTTTCAGTCTTATATTCGACATCTCCTCCTCCAGGAAGCCTTTCCTGACTGCGAGGTGTGGGCAGAGACCCCTCCAGGGCAGCAAGACTCACACAGTATTGAAACAGCAGGTTCTGGGTTTGGTAAGTCCCTACCCGTCTCCTAGGGCACCACCCTGTTTGGTTCTAGGAGGCTACAGGGGACATATGTGAACTGAAAAACACAAGGCTATATAGAGAGAAATGCAACATAGACAGAGATGAGACAAGGCACAAAGACAGTGACAGGAGAGAGTGAAAGAGAAAACAGAGATGACAGTGGGGGCTGGCCTGGGATTAGAAATGGAGGATCGGCTAATGAAGCGCCTGCCCAGCCCTCCCTTGCGCTGGAGTGGGGCAAAGAGAAGGGCCAGCCCAGCCAAGTGATCAGAACCGGGTCTGCCCTGTGCACCAGCAGGCTAGGGACATGTCACAGGGAAAGGATCAGATCTGGGGCTCCAGGTTTCTAGGTCCTGCAGAAGCAGGACCCTGGGCCCTGGATTCTGCGATCCCAGGGGAAAAAGGCCTAGGGGGCTGGAGTCCCAAGTCTTCTGAGGGCACTGACTTGCATCCAGTTCAGCATGAGGTTCTCCCAGACTCATGGGGATGCGAAACCCGGCCTGGTCTTCCTCCAGCATTTGAAGTAACTCATCCTCGGTCACATCAGCCGGAGGAGGAATGGAGGGAGAGTGACAGATGTTGATAAAAACCTTCCCTTGGGATGACTTGGTCTTTATGCAGAAGCCTGGTGGAAATGGGTTGGTCTTTATTTCCATCCATCCTTTCCTCAGGACGCCCTTCTGTATATCTGTCCCCCTCTTTGAGTCTCGGTCCTCCAGACTCTGGTCCTGTGCTCCCCTCCCCACCCCTGGGACCTCTCTCTTTCTATCTCCGAGTCTCTGTCCCCATGTCACTCCTGTCCACTTCCTCCTTACTTTGGGTCTCCCTACCAAGGCCTCTAAACTCCATTATTGTGTCTCTCCTCCCTCCTCTCTGTGGCCCCTGCCCAACCCCCCTAGTCTCCCTCTACCTCTCTCTGGGAAGCTACCTCACTGCCTTTGGGTATCTGCCTTTCTCACCAGGTTGAGGTTGAATCTGTGTTGAGACTGATCTGCCCTTCTGGGCTTGCTGGAGCTCCTTGGAGGCCTGTGTGAAGAAAAACAACTTCCAGGCTTGGTGTCTGTGCTCTCAAGACACCTCATTCATTCCTCAAATGTTTCCAAGCACTGTTTACGGATACGAGCCATACAGGTAATAAGACATATTAGGTCACCTTCCTCCTTCAAGGAGCCCAAAGAACAGCCCCAATTCCACTCCTATTTATTCCAGAGCTTAGTACACTTGCAGTTAACCACCTACAATTCCCACAGGCCCTGCTGCATCCCTAGTGCATTCTGACAACTGTAATCTCATCTCTGAAAAAATATATATTTTATTTTTTATGCTAAATCCTGCAACTTGATCTATTTAAACATGCAATATCCAATGGGTGGAGGAAAAAATTTTAAAGATTTTATTTATTATTTTTAGGGAGAGTGGAAGGGAGAGAGAGGCAGAGAGGAAGAGAAGCATCCATGTACGGTTGCCTTTCACTTGCGTCCAGCTACAGACCTGGGCTGGAGACCTGGCTTGCAACCTGGTTATGTGCCCTGGCTGGGAATTGAACCAGCGGCCTTTGGGTTTGCAGGCCGGCGCCTTACCCACTGTGCCATCAGCCAGGGACGAAAAAATATATATAATCCCCCAAATAATCCTGGTCAGTCCGCACCTGCAGCAGCAGCTCTTCAAAACGTGCCGTCTCAGCACCCATGGCCTCTGCCTCGTTTAGCTCCGGCACCAGCAGCTTCGAGTCCACCATGGTCCTGACGTCCCCGGCAACCCCTAGGAGGGGGAACGTCTGCTGGGGTCTGAACTACGGGGCCTGCTTCCCGGGCCCTCAAGAGACTCAGACACCTGCTCTTCTATACGAAAACCTAAGAATCTGGCAGAGACAAATTTTACTCAGTTCAAGTACCGTCGTCAAATCCGTAGGGTGTCATTATCTCTAGATGCTCTGCAGGTACTACGTGCCAAATATGTACATAACAACCACCCTTCCAGCCTCAGTAGAACCAGAAACCTAACCAAGCACCCTTCCGACTCCCTCCACGTTCATTCATGAACCAGCAACCACTTTCCATTATCCACCAATCATAGTTGACGCACGAGGCCACGCCTTCCACCTCAACCAATCAAAATTAAGTTCTGGGGATGCTCTCCCAGGGCCACACTTCTCCCTCCGACGATAGTGTCCGGCCAGGTTGCGAGACATTGCGGGCTGGCACGTTACAAAAACCTTAAAAGGCTCCCTTGTTATCTCTGAACTTCGTCCCGGAGCTAGATTCGACCCTAGTAACTGTATTCCGCACCAAAAGCTGCACTTTTGTAAACAGGGTAGTGCAAAGACACACCACTACAACCACCCAGCTAAATCTGGAATTAGAACTACAGTTGCAAGGGACCCACATTTCCTTCTCCCCTCCGGCGGCCTCCCCCCCCCCACTTGAGGACTGAGCATGCGCCAACGACGTTCCCGACGCGCGCCACCCACCACCCCGGGAAGGTGCGTGGGTGGGGCCACTGGGTCCAAAGGTTGAGTTCCGCTCTATCGCCTGTAGCCCGCCCTTTGCACTCTAGGGGGCGGTACCGCTCTTTGGACCTCAAGGTTTCCTCGGGCTGAGCGCTCGGCAGTCGGTGGACCGTGGTCTAGACTCGGGATGGCTGCCACGCGCGCCGAGCCCCGCGCCCGAGAGATCTTCACCACGATGGAGTACGGACCCGCGCCGGAGAGCCACGCATGCGTGCTGGTGAGGGCCTGGCAGGCGGGCGCTGCCCTTACCTTCCCTTACGCTCGCGGCCGGGTTTGGCGCACGGGCTCCCGTCATGCTTTGCGTCAGCCCCGCGACTCCGCCCCCTCGCCCCCGAGATTCCCGCCATCCTTTAGGAGAACCCGCTGCGGGAGGACGTTTCCTTGAAGCTTTGCGATTGCTGCCTCTAACCCTTTAGTCTGTCCTCCTGATCGTTAGGAATCTTCACGGCCCGAACTCACGGCGGCGTTGTCTCGATTCCGCAGACTTGCCCCACTCCCCCGCGGGGTTCCGGTGATCCTTACTTGGGATTTCCCCACGAACCTCTGAACCCCCGTAGACTTCCCATGGTCCTCCAGGGCACCCCCCCGAATCCTTGGTGTCCCTTAGTCACCCGGAACCCCCGTGGAGTCCCCTTGATTTGTTCGAGCCCCCTCACTACCTGTGAGGCTTTGATCGGGGGAACTCTCAGAACCTCAGAACACATCAGGACTTCTGCAACCCCCCAGAATATCCTCGAGGCCCCCTGTGACCCTGCACTACCTCTTAGACTGCCCCCTGGGGTCCCCTAGGGTCCTCAGGGCCTCTTCAAATCCTGATGGTGCTCCCGTGACCCTCGGGGTTGAGAAACTCCGTAGGGCTCCCGTGATCCCTCAGGGTCTCCCGCAACGCCTTTTTTTTTTTTTTTTTTGGCGGGGTCGGGGGGGTTCCTGTAGATGAGTAAGGTGCCTCGGATTGGCTAAGTACCCAGGTCCCTCAGAGTCCCTCCCCCAGGCTGTGGTCACCTCGCAGGGTCCTCTCGCACCCAAGCGTGAGAAGCGCTGGCTTCTGAGACCGAGAGGAGGAGGCTAGAATAATAGTCGAAGTGGAAGAAGATGAGACCGGAGCCTGCGTGGGCTGTGGGGTTGGAAAGGAGGAGAGGAGGCAGCGATGCAGGAGGAACGGGTTTGTGGACCAGAGAAGGCAAAAGGACAGTTCTTGGGGCCACGTGACTGCGTGGCTGTCCCCCTCCCCCACGTGGTGAACCCTGGAAGAGCAGGTTTTCGGGAAAAGATGCTGAGCTATCGCTTGTTAAGAGTGTGAGGGACCTGGAGACAGGCGTGAACCACCTGCAGGAGGCAAATACAACTTTGACCCTGCGCCTGGGATCTGGGAGGCAGGAATGTAGAATGATAAATGAACCATGGGAGTGACAAGATAATGTAGACAGTGTAGACTCAGATCAAAGGAACTGAGACGGTGGAGCGTTCCCCCACTTGGTGGTTAGAAGTGAAATATCGTGAAATAGCAACATGATAAAAGCTTGTACAGGTAACCCCCATACAACGCGGCACTTCTAGAACATGGTTTCGTTCTAATACCGTTCGAGAATCGGAGAAAAGCCTCGTACAATAAGGCCTCCTAGAACACAGTTTCACTCCAACACGGTCTGAGAATTAGAATTAGAGAAATCCCCAAATAACACCGAGTGTAATAAGAGCTTTTAAGAGCAAAACATCTAATTTGAAATTAGGGAAGTCCCTGCACAACATGGAATGTAATAAGAGCTTTTAAGAGCAAAAAACAAAAACAAAAACAACCTCATTTGAAGTTAATGAAGTTTATAAAGATCTCTCGGTCAAAATAAGATATTTTTTTACGAAAAGTACTTTTGTAAAAGTTTCCAAAAGAAAATGCCCTTAGTTAATGGCGCTTAGTGACGATGATGAAAACATTGTTTAATACATATTAACATGTCATACTTTTGGTGAAAATTGCTTTAATGGAGATATTTCTGTTAATTATAAAAGTATAATAGTATGCTTTTAAAATTTTGGTACCTAACACCCTTTTTTGTACTAGTTCTTTTTTCGTATAACATGGATTCACGCCCTGGCTGGTGGCTTAGTGGGTAGGTGCCAGCCTGCAGACCCAAAGGTCGCTGGTTCGATTCCCAGTCAGGGCACATAACCAGGTTGCAAGCCAGGTCTCCAGCCAGGTCCGCAGCTGGAGGCAGGTGAAAGGCAACCATACATTGATGCTTCTCTCCCTTTCTTCCTCCCTCCCTGCCCTTCTATCTAAAAATAATGAATAAAATTTTTTTAAAAACATGGATTTGCATAACAAAGCATTTTGGGAGAACCTAACAACTGTGTTATACGGCAGGTACCAAAATCTGGGGCAGTTACCCAGATTTATTAGCTGATTTTTATATGTCGCTATCTGTGCTCATTATAATTGCACTGAATTCCCCCAGAACCACTGTGAGAGGGGACTGTTGTCATTATTTTAGTGATAGCCCACAGAGGCTTGAAGAGGTAATTTGCCCATGGTGAGCAGCTTAAAAGAGGAAGCTGAGATTTGAAACTGAGCCCCCAGATTCCAGAGCCTGTGGTGCCCCCACCTCTCCCGAAGCAAAAGTCTCAACCTTTTAGGCTGTTGCCCAGACTCAGCCAACAAACATGTTTTCTTTGGCCTCAACTTTATTTGTAAAAATGTGAATTAATGGGCAATGGATTTCATGTAAACATCCGGGATTCCAGCTTCTGTTGAAAATAAAATCCCAAAATTTGGCAACCTTTGGCCCTGACAAAAGTCATCTGGATCCATTAGTGACAGCCTTATTAGACGGGTTGTGCGTTCCCGGTCTCCCTGTAGGCCCTCTTATCACATGAACGTGGTCTGATGGGACCCTGTGGACATTCTTTTAGGGTTTTATTTTCCCCTGGAGAGAAATTTTGCAGAATTCCACCGAGTACTTACTATGGTTAATGCCCATATACCCATCACTGCTTCAGCAATCATCACATTTGGGCCAATGCGGTATCCCTTTTTCTAGAGTGATTTAAACCCCAGATGATATGTTACTTTCCCATAAATATTTGATTCCTCATTTTTTAACAAGGTTTTTTTATTTATTTATTTATTTTTAGAGAGAGGGGAAGGGAAGGGAAAAGGGAGGGAGAGAAACATCAATGTGTGTTTGCCTTTCTCACGCCCCCAACCAGGGACCTGGCCAGCAACCCAGGCATGTACCCTGCCTGGGAATCGAACCAGTGACTCTTTGGTTCACAGGCCAGCACTCAGTCCACTGAGCCACACCAGCCAGGGCACCAGTCATTCTTTTTTTTTTTTTTTTCAATTCCAGTCATTCTTTAATATCAATTATTGCCCAGGTCAGGTTCAGATACGCTCTACTGTTTCAAAAGCCTCTTTCCTTCGTATAACAGGTTTGAATTAGTAACTTGTGGCTGACCATTTGACTTGATTTTTTATTTTTTATTTTTCTGTCCATTTGACTTTAAAGCAAAATGAGGAGAAAGTCCAGTTGGCAGGGGAAGAGGAAAATTGGGAAGCTAAGAGGAGAGTTTGAAGAAGGAACAAGTGACAAAGTGCATCTTGGATTCAGCAAGAATTTGGAGAAAACAGGACCAGGGCCAGAGAAATACGAAGCTGATATGGAGGGAGAGCTACAACAGAAATCAATAGAAAGTCTAAGTAGTGCTGTTCTGACTATGTGATACGTATGATTCATTTAATCCTCACCACAGCCTTGTGAAGTAGGGGGGAACGATCATCCCCATCTTCCAGATGGCTTAGCAGAGGCCAGTGTATTGTAAGATTTGTTTAGGTGGCACAGTGAATAAGTTTGAATCCAGAGCCAGGATTTAAAACCTGGCTGAGTGGCCCCGGGCTCCAGGGTCTCCACACTAGGCTGCCCCTCTACAAAGCCCTTGTCCTACTCCGTGGGCTCAGTTAGATGTGTCACAGCCAAAAAACAGCACAGGGCTGGACAGCATCCAGCCTGTCTTCAGTCCTCACTCCCCAAGTGATGACAGCTGAGATGGGAGGGACCGCCATGCCGCAGGTGGATGGGGGAGTCACCTGCCTTAGAAGCCACATGGCCTCATGGGCCTTGTTTCCAGGGCCCTGGCCATGGTTGCAGGTGTGCAAAAACTTGCACGTGAACATTTCTACCAGCACAATTCCCGGTAGCCAAAAGCGGAAACAACCCAAATACCCGTCAACTGACAAATGGATAAACAAAATGTGGTCTATCTAGATAATGAGTATCGTACAACTGTAAAAAGACATGTTGACACAGGCTGCAGCGTGGGTGAGCGGCAAAAACACCATGCCAAGTGAAAGAAGCCAGCCACAGAACGCCTCGTTGTAGGATTCCATTTATGTGAAGTGCCCACAATAGGCAAATAGGCAAATCCACAGAGCCAGAAAGAAGATTAGTAGCTACCAGGAGTTAGGGGCAATGGGGAAGGGAGAATGACTCCCTGATGTCTCCCGGGTTACCTTTTGGGGTGATGAAATGTTCTGGAATTAGATGGTGGTGATGGTTGCATGCCCTTGTGAATGTACTAAATGCCACTGAATTGTACACTTTAAAATGTTCTGTTTACATTACGTGTATATGTATTTGCACCTACACAGGAAAAGAATTAGCTGATGGGGCAGAGGGGGTGGAGGGGGCCGGTGTTCCTCTCCCAGAGGACACTGAGTAGGGATTGTGCTCCCAGACCCCTTTCCAAACTGTCTCCATTCTCCCTCCCCCTTCCAGGCCTGGCTGGACACCCAGGACCGGTGCTTGGGTCACTATGTAAATGGAAAATGGCTAAAGCCGGAACACAGAAATTCAGTGCCCTGCCAGGATCCTGTCACAGGTATGAGATGTCCCCCAGTCTTAGGGGAGGGAGAGGCATCCATGCCTTCAGCTGTCCCCACTAAATATACCCCAATTCTCTTTGCTCAAGGCTGATATGGGGAGGAAGCTGGGAGTTCTGTCTGTTTCCTCTTGATAATAATTATTCTAATACGATCTCAAGTCCTTGTGGACACTTTTTGGACTCACCATCTACTGAAATCCCTTGCTTGGCTGCGGGAGGCAGGCAGAGACATGACCAATAGATTTATCCCCATTTGTCAGGTGGTAAAACTGAGGCCCAGGCTCTGGCTGGTGGCACTGTGGGTAAGGCACCAGCCCATGAACCCAAAGGTTGCTGGTTCGATTCCCAGCCAGGGCACATAACCAGGTTGCAAGCCAGGTCTCCAGCCAGGTCTGTAGCTGGAGGCAGGTGAAAGGCAACCATGCCTTGATGTCTCTCTCCCTTCCCCACTCTCTAAAAATAATTTTTAAATCTTAAATTAAAATAATGAATAAAATATTAAAAACAAAAAAACCCTGAGACCCTCAGTAGGGCTGGGAACCAGCTTAACTACCTGCTCCCAGTCTCCGGAAATCTCAGTCCCCTTCAGTTCTGACACAGCCTCTCCCCTCTTCGATCTGGGTGCCCCCATTCTTCTCCCCAGGAGAGTACTTGGCCAGTTGCCTCCAGGCACAATCTGAGGATGTGGCGGCAGCTGCAGAGGCAGCGGGGACAGCGTTGGCGAGCTGGAGTGGCCTCCCTGGAGCCGCTAGGGCGCAGCACCTGACCAGGTGATGGATGCAGTCTGGGAGGTGGGGGAGAACTTGAGGAAAAAAGAGTAGTTCCCAACATCACTGAATTCGTTGGCCACAGAGGCTCCTATTCCCAGCATGCCTTGGGGCCTTTACCAGCTGAAAGATCCGTTTCTCACTGTCCTTGGGTCTACTAATAACAAAGCCCCGTTTTCCCAGATTCTCCTTGGGGCTCATTGGAGCTCCGTTTCTCAGCAGCGCACTGGGGCTGGTGGAGCCTCTGAGCCGGGTTGCCAGCACACTCCTGGGTGGGGCTGCTGGAGACAAAGATTCCATTTCCCAAAATGTCGTTGAGATTAGAGTTAAGCCCCAGCCTCTCTGGGGGTTAAAGGGGTCCCAAATCTTCACACCACAGCCTCCGATTTTGTTTCCGGGACTACATTTCACATAAATCTCTAGTCCTTCATTCCTGGGGTTCATGGGGCTTATTCTAGTCCAGGCAGATGGGATATGTTCCGAGACCTTGTGCGGCCACGGGGTCCCGGGAAATGACCGTCCCCCTTGCCTTCTCCACAGGCTGGCCAAGATGATCCAGAAGCACCAGCGGCTGCTGTGGACCCTCGAGTCCCTGGTTACTGGGCGGGCTGTCCGAGAGGTTCGCGACAGGGATGTCCCCCTGGCCCTGCAGCTGCTTCAGTACCATGCATTTCAGGCGCACAACCAGGAGGAGGCGCTGGCCGGCTGGGAGCCCATGGGTGAGAAGCACGAGGCCCCGGCCACAGCTCCCCAACCTCTGTCAGGACCCAGCCGTGCCTGGCCCAGTCACCTCATTTGTTCTTGCAGGAGTAATTGGCCTCATTTTACCACCCACTTTCTCCTTCCTTGACATGATGTGGAGGATTTGCCCTGCCCTGGCTGTAGGTAAATGATGGGCTGGGTCTGGACCCCTGGGTCTGACGGAGGGGGGGCTGGGGGCCTGGGCTCCAGGGTCTTGAGCTGCCCACCTTCCCCAGGCTGCACTGTGGTGGTCCTCGTGCCCCCGGCCTCCCCGACGCCCCTCCTCCTGGCCCAGCTGGGAGGGGAACTAGGCTCATTCCCAGGAATCCTGAATGTGGTCAGTGGCCCTGCCTCCCTGGGACCTGTCCTGGCCAACCAGCCTGGAGTCCAGAAGGTGGCCTTCTGCGGATCAGTTGAGGTATCTTTAGGGCTAGGAGGGTGACAGGGCACAATGGGGGGCCAGATGCCTTTTCCCAGAACTAAAACCTTCCTGCTGGGGTCGGGGTTGTCCCTCAGGAAGGGCGTGACCTTCGGCGGACCCTGGCAGGCGTGGGGCCCGAGCTGGGCCTGGCACTGGGGACCGAGTCGCTGCTGCTGCTGACAGAGGTGGCGGATGTGGACTCAGCCGTGGAGGGTGTTGTCGATGCAGCCTGGTCCGACCGCAGCCCGGTGAGACCCGTGAGCCGGTGTCCCCTAAGGTCCGGGGTGCCAAGGTTGTCTCTCTCCAGACCTTGGAGGCTCCGTGTCTCGGATCACTTTAATTTTCAGTTCTCGATGTCCCAACACTCTCTTTACACTGTCGAGTGCATGGGGTTCCTCATCACCCCAGATTTCTGAAGCTCCCTGCCCGGCTCTCCTGGTCCTTCAGGGGTGTGGCCTGTGTCTCTTGTTCTGTAGGGCTCCTCGTTGTTCTCAGTGTTGATGTCCCTGGTTTCCTAACCTCTTGTCTTTACTGTGAACCACCTGATTTCTGTAACTCCACCTCCTGCCTGGGATCTAGGGCTTCCTAGAGTCCCCAGGGTCATTGGCCACTTCTCCCTGGCCCTCCTTTGATCTCTGCATGTGTGTCCCTGAGTCTCAGGCCTCTATGGGGACCTGTCCCCCCAACATGGGCCCTGAGTTGGCCCACCCTGATATCCTTTTCCTAATAGGGAGGCCTCAGGCTTCTCATCCAGGAGTCTTTGTGGGATGAGATGATGAGGCGGCTCCAGGCTCGGATGGGGCGGCTCCGGGCAGGCCGAGGGCTGGATGGGGCTGTGGACATGGGGGCCCGAGGCACTGCTGCACATGACCAGGCCCAGCGCTATGTGCGAGAGGCCCAGAGCCAGGGTGCACAGGTGAGTCGGGACCTGGACCTGAGGGAGGAAGGCGTTCTTATTTTTTAGACAGAAATGGGAAGAGGGGTAGAAAGCAAGAGAGAGAAACTTCAACATGTGGTTGTCTCTCATGCGCCTCCCAACTAGGGACCTGGTCCACAACTCAGGCATGTGCCCTGACTAGGAATCGAACCAGCAACCCTTTGGTTTGTAGGCCGGTGCTCAGTCCCAGGGTGCCTTCTGGGTTCTTGCAGAGGACACACCTGGGAGTAGACTTCCAGATCTGTTTCTCTCTCCCCAGGTATTCCAGGCTGGCGATGTGCCCTCAGACAGCCCATTCTTTCCTCCAACTTTGGTCTCTGACCTGCCCCCAGCCTGCCCATGTGCCCAGGCAGAGGTGAGCCCCTTAGGGACCAAGGGATCTATTTTATCCACCCCCCTGCCCCCAGGCGCAGGCAGCAGCAGAGGGCCTTGTGTGATCTTGTGGCTTTGGTCTGAGACTGCTGACTGCTGGACTCTGGTCCCCGGATGGGTGGAGTGTTGGGGGGAGGGGCTGGCCTGGCTGCTTGAACTCCCTGGTCACCTTCCAGGTACCGTGGCCTCTGGTGGTGGCCTCCCCATTCCGCACAGCCAAGGAGGCGCTGGCCATGGCCAACGGGACACCCCGAGGAGGCAGCGCCAGTGTGTGGAGCGAGAGGCTGGGGCAGGCACTGGAGCTGGGCTACGGGTCAGTCAGCACCCTGGGGGCACCAAAGCAGCCTGTTGGGGTGGCCCAAGCTTTAGTCTGTGTGTCTCCATCTCTCTCTGGGTCTCTCCTCCCAGCCTCTCTTGACTCCTGACCCCCTCAGCCGCCTGTGTTTCTCTATGATGTCTCCCCATCTCCCCATAGGCTCCGGGTGGGCACCGTCTGGATCAACGCCCATGGCCTCAGAGACCCTGCCGTGCCCTCAGGTGGCTGCAGGGAGAGCGGGTCGTCCTGGCATGGGGGCCTAGATGTGAGTGCCCCACCTCCGCGACCGCTGCCATCACCACCCGTCATCAGCCTTGTGCCCCCTTGACACTGTCCCTCTGACAGGGTCTGTATGAGTACCTGCGACCCTCGGGGATTTCTGCCTGGCTGCCCTACCTTTCTGAGAACCTGAACTATGACACCTTTGGCCTTGCTGTCCCTTCCACGCTACCGGCTGGGCCTGAAACAGGTCCCAGGTGAGCTGTTCCAGGGGCAAAGGGAAGCTGTGGCAGGTCCCTGTGGACTGAAGGGGGCACCTTTAGAGCCATCAAGGGGTCCCTGAGTCCCAGTGAGAACTGCATTGTGAGTCTTCTGGCCTCACACCCACCATCGGGCCTGATGAGAACCTCAGTTCTCCGGAAAGGCCTGTGATTTCCCAGCGTCTCATGGGGTCAAGAATTTGGGGTCACCCAGATGCTCATGGGAGCTGGAGTTATCCATCCAGTGGGGTAGGGCACATGGGTCCTGAGTAGACCGTGGCCCCAGGGCCCACCCTCACACCTCACCCTGCTCCAGCCCCGCACCCCCGTACGGGCTCTTCATCGGGGGCCGGTTCCAGGCTCCGGGGGCGCGCAGCTCCAGGCCCATCCAGGATTCGCAGGGCAAACTCCATGGCTATGTGGCCGAGGGCGGAGCCAAGGATGTCCGCGGTGCTGTGGAGGCAGCTCACCAGGCTGCCCCTGGGTGAGTGGGTCACACAGGAAAACCCAGGCTTGTGAGGCATCAGAGACGGTAGTGTGGGACCCCCATAGGCTCACAGGCTGTGGGGTCTGAGCATCCTGGGCAGATGGAATAGGGTCTGGCCCAGTACCCTCTTCCTTGGGTGGATGAACCTGGATCCCCAGGGTAGGGGCTGCAGGCAGAGGAGGGGCCCCCATGGTGCACGTCTGCCCACAGCTGGGTGGGCCAGTCACCAGGGGCCCGCGCAGCCCTGCTGTGGGCGCTGGCAGCCGCCCTGGAGCGCCGGGAGCCCACGTTGGCCCTGCGGCTGGAGCGGCATGGTGCGGAGCTCCAGGATGCCAAGGCGGAGGTGGAGCTGAGCGTGAGGCGGCTTCGGGCATGGGGAGCCCGAGCCCAGACCCAGGCCCGCAGTCTGCAGGTGAGGGGAGTCTGTCTGTGGTGGGCAGAATGTGGTGGGGTCAGCACGAATGCTCGGGCAGGAGCCAGACCTGGGACCCCATTTGTGTCACCAGCGAGTAACCAAGCCTCAGGTTAGCGCTCCAAATTGTTAGTAACTCATTCGCTACAGGGTCATGAAATCAGTTGAGTGCATTATAGCCATGGCTGTCTTCCTTTTCTAAAAAAAAAATTTTATTTTATTTATTGCTTTTTAAGAGACACATCCATTTTTTATTTTACTTATCCATTCATTTGGTTCCTTTTTCTTTCCTGAAGATTTTATTTATTTTTAAAGATTTTATTTATTTTTAGAGAGAGGGAAAGGGAGGGAGAAAGAGATGGAACGAAACATCAGTGTGTGGTTGCGTCTTGCACACCCCCAACTGGGGACCTGGTCCACAACCCAGGCATGTGCCGTGACTGGGAATCGAACCAGTGACCCTTTGGTTCTCAGGCCCGCGCTCAATCCACTGAGCCACACCAGCCAGGGCCGTTGGTTGATTTTGTATGTTGCCCTAACTGAAGGTCGAACCAACAACCTTGGTGTATCTGGAAGATACTTTAATCAACTGAGCTACCTGGCCAGGGCTATTTGACAGTTCTGAAAGTTTGGCTTTATTATTTATTTTAGTTAGTTAGTTAGTTTTATTTTATTGTTGTTCTATTACATCCATCCTCTTTTTTCCTCCCCTCTGTCCTCTTCCCCACCCACCCAGTCCTCCGCAAAGTCAATCCCACTTGTTGTCCATGTCCATGGTTATTCTGTACTAGTTCCTTGACTAAACTGCTCCCCTTCTTTGTCTCCTCTTCCCCCCTCCCACCTCCCCTCTGCCCATTGAAGGTCAATTCCTTGTGTTCATGTATTGGGTTCTGTTGTGCTTGTTTGTTTTATTCATTATTGTCCTGTAATGGGTGAGATCATATGGTACTTGTCTTTCACTGGAAGTTTGGCTTTAGTTGAGGTATAATATACACATAGTAAACTGTACCTTCATAGGTCTACGGTTTGATGAAGTTTGATATACGTGTATATATATATCACAACCGACACAGAACATTTTTGTCACCCCAAAGGCTTTCCCCTGTCCCTTTGTAGCAAGTCCCCTTTCCCGACCCAAGTGCCTGGCAACCACTCAACTTTTTGTCCTTTTAGCTTTCATCCAGAAAATCATAAACAGAATCTTACTGTGTGTTGTTTTGTCTCTGGTTTCTGTCATTGCTTTTTCTTTTTTTTTTTTTTTCCAAAGAATTTATTTATTTTTAGAGAGAGGGGAAAGGAGGGAGAAAGAGAAGGAAACATCCATCTGTTGCCTCTCAAACGCTCCCATCTGAGGACCTGGCCCACAACACAGGCATGTGCCCTGACTAGGAATCACACCTGTGACCTTGGTTTGCAGGATGACGCCCAACCCACCCCAGTCAGGGCTCTTTCATTGCTTTTTTTTTTTTTTTAATTAAACATTGACTTTATATTTTTAAGGGTTTTATTCATTCTTTTTAAAAAGAGGGGAACAGATGGAGGTAGAGAGGGAGAGAAACATCAACGAATGGTTGCCTTTCACCTGCCTCCAGCTACGGACCTGACTGGAGACCTGGTTATGTGCCCTGGCTGGGAATCGAACCAGTGACACTTGGGTTCGCAGGCTGGTGCTCAGTCCTCTGAGCCACATCAGGCAAGACCTCTTTCATTCCTTTTAAGACTCATCCGTATCGCACAGATCAGCACATCCCTTTTTACTGCTGAATAGTAGACTCTTACGTGCGTACCATGCTTGTTCCTGCGTTAACCAGTTACTAGAAAGTTGGGTATTGCCAGCCTCTGGCTAGTATGAGTAAGCAATTTGCATACCTGCCTTTGTGTAAATATGTTTTCACTGCTCCTGGGTAACAGGAATCGGAGAGCTAGAAGGTGATAGGTGCATATTTAATTTTACGAGAAACTGGCAGTTTTTCAAAGTGCTGTACATCTTGCTAGCCCACCAGCAACATTCCTCGACAATATTTTAGAATTACCTACCGATTTTTACATAAAATTTTAGCCATTTTTCTGCCCTGACCAGTGTGGCTCTGTTAGTATGAGTGCTGTCCTGTAAATTGAAAAGTTGTCCCTGACTGGTGGCACAGTGGATAAGGGACTGTGGCCTGTGAACCCAAAGGTCGCTGGTTCGATTCCCAGCCAGGGCACATAACCAGGTTGCAAGCCAGGTCTCCAGCCAGGTCCGTAGCTGGAGGCAGGTGAAAGGCAACCATACATTGATGTCTCTCTCCCTCTCTGCCTTTCTCCCTCCCCCTCTCTCTATAAATAATAAATAAAATGTTTTTAAAAAATACAAAGAAAGGAAAAGAGAAAAGTTGCCAGTTTAATCCCTGGTGAGGGAACATACCTGGGTTGCAGGTTTGATCCCCAGTTGGAGTACATATTGGAGGCAACCACTTGATATTTCTCTCATTCCTCAGTGTTTCTCTCTCTCCCTCCCTCCTTTCCACCCTTCCTCCCTCCCTCCCTCCAACCCACCCCCTTCCTCTCTCTCTAGACACAATGAGAAAAAAATACCCTCTAGTGAGGATAAAATCTTAACGGCTTTTCAGAGGTGTGTAGTTATACCTCATTGTGGCTTCAGCTTGCTTGTCATTAATGATTAATCTTGAGTGGCGCTGAGCATGTTTTGTGTGCCTGTCTGCTGTTCACATCTCTTTGATGAAGTGACTGGTGACATTCTTAGCCCTTAAAATTAATTGTTGTGTTTCGTTGAAGAGCTCTTTCCTCATTGTGGATCTGCATCCTTAATGAAATCCGTGTTTTGCAAATGTTTTCCCAGTCTGTTGGCTTGGCTTTTTATTTTCTTGTCTTTATTATTGTTATTTTATGTTAGTTTCAGATGTACAGCATAGTGGTTAGACAATTATAAAATGTATAGTGATCCCTCCAATAATTCCAGTACTCACCTGGCACCATAGGTAGTTATTACAATATTTTTTAAACTTTTATTTTAAAGAGTTTATTTATTTCTAGGGAGAGGGGAAGGGAGAGAGAAAGAGTTGGTTGGTTACCTCTTGTGCACCCGCGGTGGGGAACCTGGCTCTCAACCCAGGTACGGGAATCAAACCAGCAGTTTTTTGGTTCACAGACCTGTGCTCAACCCACTGAGCCACATGAACCAGGGCTATTTTATTTTTATTTTTATTGATTTTTAAAAAGAGAGAGAGAGAAACAGAAACATCACTTTGTTATTCCACTTATTTATGCATTCATTGATTTTTTTTTTAAAGATATATATTTTTAGTTCATTATTTTTAGAGAGAAGGGCAGGGACGGAGGAAGAAAGGGAGAGAGACATCAATGTATGGTTGCCTTTCACCTGCCTCCAGCTACGGACCTGGCTGGAGACCTGGTTTGCAACCTGGTTATGTGCCCTGGCTGGGAGTCGAACCAGCGACCTTTGAGTTCGCAGGCCGGTGCCTCATCCATGGTGCCAGAAAATCTTTTTAAAAATGCAAAATTTAAAACATAAACAGGGTATTTGCTAAATGAAATAAGTCAGAGGAAGACAAATACCATATGATCTCGCTTATAAGTGGTATCTAAGCCACAGAAAACAAGCAAACATACAAAAACAAAGAGACATATAGCTACAGAGAACAAACTGAGGGTTGTCAGGAGAGAGGACTTGGGAGGCTGGAGGTAAAACTGAGGGGATTAAGAAGGAGAAACTGGTGGCTACAAAATAGCCACAGGGATGCAAAGTGTGTCTCATGGTCTTGACAGGGGTTCTGTGAAGCCCAGTGGTGCCGTTTCTCTGAGCACCTGAGCCAAGTACTCAAGTGTGCTTCTTGTGTGGGTTTTGTTTGCCTCCCTACTGTAGTTTCACCTTGATTGCTGTTGTTGTGCCCGTGGGTGGGACCGTCCCTGAGGGTGGCTGGCTGTGGGCATTGGCCTCCGCCACAGTGGATGAGCTGCTGCGTGGGGGCTGACCCGACCCCAGGAAGTAGAATTCACTATGGCAGCGTCTGGTGCCTGCAGGGACCTCCCTCAGAATGTGCCGCTGTAGAGGTGATCAGGTGGCACTCAATGGCGGTCTAAAGCCAGGCACCGGATGTGTTGGTCCAGGGGCCTCCTGGGAGGGAGTCCAGTGCAGGTCAATGTCAGGCGCTGGGCTGCCTGTAACCAGCTGAGCTACCTGTCAGGAGCGCAGAGTGATCCATGGTTGGTAGCTGCCTCTGCTGGGCCTGGGTGCATGCGGGAGAGGCCACGCTGGGGGCCATGGCTGGCTGCCACCAGTGCTAGGCCTAGGGCAGGTCAGCAAAAGGTCCCGGGCACCCTGAGACCCGCTGCCACCTGCGGGTTGCCCAGGGAGCTCAGCCACTGAACTAACAGCACACGAGTAGCACGCGGTAGTTTCTCAGGGCGTCACCGTACGGTGCGAGTGGTGTCCACTAGGTTAATACAGTTTCAAACTTGGTGCCAATGCCGGGTCTGAGGCCACTCAGCAAACGTCTTAGGGTACAGCAGGCCAGCTGCCACCCACCTGAGGCCTCCAGACTTTGGCGGTGGGACAGGGTCTCCAGGAGCCACCAGGCAGAAGCTAGTAGGGGTCACTGGGCTGGAGCGGGTGAAGATGTGGCCTGCGGAGGGCATGCTTAACACCACGAAGGTGGCGCCTGTTGGCCATGCGGGGTCAACAGGAAGAGCTCTCACCCCAAAGCCACACTACTCACTGTCTTCCTGTGTGACTGGCACCGGCCCTGCTCAGAGCCGTACATCCGCCGGCGCCCAGGGAGAGAGTGAGCAAGAGCCTGGGCGCGGTTCCTGTTAGAGGACCCTGGGCTGTCAGCAGCCTGTTGTCCCCACCAGGTGGACGCAATCCCCTCTGATTTTCTTCCACTTTTGAAGTTTTTTTTCCTTATTAAGATTTTATTTATTATTTTTCAGAGAGAGGGGAAGGGAGAGAGGCACAGAGGTTGAGAGACATCAGTGTATGGTTGCCTTTCACCTGCCTCCAGCTACGGACCTGGCTGGAGACCTGGCTTGCAACCTGGTTATGTGCCCTGGCTGGGAATTGAACCAGCGACCTTTGGGTTTGCAGGCCGGCACCAGTTCACTGAACCACCAAGCCAGGGCCTGAAGTATTCTTTTAAAAACTTGGTTTTCTATGCTCACAGATTTTTCTGTAATAGAGCACTTTAATGGCCCAATCTGACTCTCCTGACTGAAAACAGATCAGTGGATTCCCAGGGGTGAGAAGGGAGTGGTCACAGGGAGGCACTGAAAGTTTGGAGGAACTGTTCATTGTAATGGTTATTACTGTGCAGGTTTCCAATCTGGGATGAGTGTGACTGAGTGTCTATTATGCTTCAATAAACAGGACTCTAAAAACTTTAAAAGTACCAGGCTGGTGGCACAGTGGATAAGGTGCTGGCCTGCGAACCCAAAGGTCGCTGGTTCGATTCCCAGGCAGGGCACATAACCAGGTTGCAAGCCAGGTCTGTAGCTGGAGGCAGGTGAAAGGCAACCACACATTGATGTTTCTGTCTTCTTTCTGCCTCTCTCCCTGCCCTTCTTTCTAAAAATAATGAATAAAATCTAAAAAAAAAAAAAAAAAAAAAAAAAAGATAGGTCTAGAACAGCTTGTCACGTTACTGTGGGAAGCTGCAGACTGGGGCTGGTTGGTAGAGAAATTTTAAAGAATGGAACTGAAGTCTATGGAAATTCTCCTGTGTCTTACAGAGAGTTGGCACTTCATAACTCACCCCTGCTCTTGCGGTGAAAGGGACACAGAAAGCAAAAACCGCAGTTTTGCGTATGTCAACCGTCACATGTTCAAATACACCTTATCTACTTGAAAGCTTCTTTCAAGCACCACATTCTTTTTTTTTTTTTTAGATTTTATGTATTTATTTTCAGAGAGAGAGGAAAGGAAGAGAAAAGGGAGGGAGAATGTTGATGTGTGAGAGAAACATCAGTTGGTTGCCTCTCGCACACCCCCAACCGGGGACCTGGCTCACAACCTAGGCATGTGCCCTGACTGGGAATCGAACCAGTGACCTTTCTGATTCACAGACTGGCGCTCAGTCCACCGAGCCACACCAGCCAGGGCACGATTCTATCTTCTAAGGACCAGCCTTTAAGTTTGTCAGTGTCTTGAGCTGGACTGAGATCAAAAGGCCCCCCCTGGTTTTCATAGTCACGTTACGTAGGCCCCTCTTCCTGGCTCCAGTGCTCTAGGCTGGGGAACCCCTTCCTCCTGGGGTGGGGCCTCTGCTGCTGAGATTTCCCCCCAGATTCTCAGTCCCTCCAGGTTCTCAGTGCAGGAACCGAGCTCTTACTCTGCTGGTGGGAGCATGACTGGTACAATGTTGGAAAAGTTTGGCAGGTTCCTAAAAAGTGAAAAGCAACACTCTTAACTCAGCCATGATTCCTAGGTGTTTACCTTGATCAACATAATCGTTAGATTTTAACCCAAGAGAAGTGAAAGCACATGTCCACGCAAAGACAGGGCAGCATTATTCATAGGAGCTCAAAACTGGACGGGCCCCGGTGGCCCTCATGGCACGTGCCTGCATTGAACCCTACTGGGCAGTCGGAGGGACGGAACGTGCCACAACATGGCTGGACCTCCGAATGACTCTGCCGAGTGAAATGTCAGGTGACAGCCCTGGCTGGTGTGGCTTGGTTGGTTGGCCATCATTCTGCAGAGCGAAAGATCACCAGTTTGATTCCCAGTCAGGGCACCTGCCTGGGTTGTGCATTCAAAACCTGACCCGGGGCGTGTGCGAGAGGCAATCAATTAACATTTCTCTCTTACGTCGGTATTTCTCTCCCTCTCTTTCTCCCTTCCATCTCCTCTCTCTAAAAAGAAATTAATAGATTTATTTTTTTTTAAAGTCAGCTTACACAAGAGTGTAGACTGTGGTTCCATATCTAGAAAATTGTAGGAAATACAACTGATAGTGAGAGCAAGCAGGTCAGTGGTTGTGTGAGGACAGAGGGTTCAACTAGGAGTTTAGAGGGAAGGATCGCAAAGGGGTACAAGGAAATTTTCGGTGCGAAGCTCATGATCTTGATTGTGGTGATGGTCTCATAAGAGTGGGCGTATGTCAAAGCTTACCAAGTTGTACCCTTTAGAATGTGTGCACTAGCCCTGGCTGGTGGCTCAGTGGATAAGGTGCCGGCCTGCGAACCCAAAGGTCGCTGGTTCGATTCCCAGCCAGGGCAACATAACCAGGTTGCAAGCCAGGTCTCCAGCCAGGTCTGTAGCTGGAGGCAGGTGAAAGGCAACCATACATTGATGTCTCTCTCACTGTTCCCCCTCTCTGGAAATAATAAATAAAATCTTAAAAAAATATATATATATACTCACCTAAAAAAAAAAAAAAAGGAAAAGAATGTGTGCAGTTTCGTGAATGTCAATTTTAAAGGTTTCTTTTTACTAGAGGATATGTTTATTGATTTTTAGACAGAGAGGAAAGGAGAGAAACATCAATCAGTTGTCTCACATAGGTAGATGCCCTGACTGGGAATCGAACCCACAACCTTTTGGCGTATAGGATGATGCTCCAACCACCTGAGCCACCTGGCTAGGGCCAATTATAATGTTTGTTTTATGCTTTTTTGATGTACACGCATGGGTTTGATGTACACACCCATGGGCCAGGTTCAGAGCCCTCTACACACATTAGCTCATTTTATTTTTTTACTGATTGATTGTTTTTTGTTTTTTGTTTTTTGAGAGAAACATTGATTTGTTATTCCACTTATTGATGCATTCATTGGTTGATTTTTTAAAGAGTTTATTTAATTTTAGATAGAGGAAGAAAGAGAGAAACCTGTGAGACGAACATCAATCAGTTGCCTCTTACATACCCCAAATGGGGACCTGGCCTGCAACTCAGGCATGTGGCCTGACTGGGAATCGAACCAGCAACCTCTTGGTTTACAGACTGGAGCTCAATCCACTGAGCCATACCAGCCAGGGCTCATTAGTTGATTCTTGTATGTGCTCTAACTGGGGATCAAACCCACAACCTTGGCGTATTGGAACAATGCTTTAACCAACTGAGCTACCCAGCTAGGGCAGCTTGTTTCATTTTAACAGCAGATCTCTGAAGTAGGTATAATTATTATCCTCATTTGAAATCTGGGCAGCTAAGGCCCAGAGAGGTTAAGTAACTCGCTCAAGGTCACATAGCTGATGATTGGTGGACCTGATGCTTGAAACCGGGCCATCTGGCTCTGAACCATTACCTGGTTCTATTATTATTGGAGATGTTACAGAGAAGCAAAGATGAGTGTGCGAGGAGGAAAGGGGCAGGCGATGGAGGTTGCCGTGGGAGGGTAGTCAGGGACCCCTACACCACCGTTGACTTCCCACCTGTCCCTGCAGGTGGCTGAGCTGAAAGGTCCTGTACTCCGACTACGGGAGCCGCTGGGGGTACTGGCTATTGTGTGCCCGGACAAGTGGCCCCTGCTTGCCTTCGTGTCCCTGCTGGCCCCTGCCTTGGCCCACGGCAACACTGTGGTGTTGGTGCCCAGCGGGACCTGTCCTATCCCCGCCTTGGAGGTCTGCCAGGTAATGTCGCTGCCTGCCTGCTGCTGCTCCCAACACCCTCTGGGGCAACACTGGGAAAGTGCCCCAAGGCCTACATGGAGCTCAGCTCTCACCCTTACTCCTTAGCAACCATGGTAACCCCAATCCCATTCTTTCTGGGGGCCCCATTATACTCCCCCAGATGCTCATTCCCCTGCCCCCACTGCCTTGGAGTCTCAGACTCCTTCCCTCCCAACCCTGGTGGCCTACTCTGTCCCTTAGGATATGGCCAACTTGTTGCCAGCGGGTGTGGTGAACGTGGTGACAGGAGACCGGGACCATCTGACCCGCTGCCTGGCCTTGCACCAGGATGTCCAGGCCCTGTGGTATTTCGGATCTGCCCAGGTACCCTTTGTTTTGCTATGTTGTGTGTCTTAAGCTTCACAATAGGATCTTTTCTAGGAACACGGACCCTCGCCCCCTTAAAACTTCCGCTGCTAAGGGAGAGAAACTCCTTGGCAACCAAGTTCTGAGGGCCTGTTGCTAAGGAAGATGCGCTTAGCAACAAGCGTCTGAGAGCTTGCCTGGCCCAAAGGTCTAATCTTATTGGACAACCCATTGCTAAGGACCGCACCCTAGCAACAGAGTTAGAAGCCTATAGTCGGCCCAAGCCTCCTGGTTGGAACTCGTCAACAAAAATCTCAGTGCCCGGGTTGCTAACGAGGAGGAAGTTCCCTAGCCACAAAGGTCAACCCAGTTTCCCTCCGCATCTGGGGGGTTTGCTTTCCAGCAGCTGAGCAAAATGGCAACAGGACCTAGGTCAAGCCTGCCTGGCCCTGTCCCGAATTGCCAAGGAAGCAGCTGCTGATCAAATAAGCTAGAGGAAATGCTGACGCCCACCCCCTTGTCTCCATGCCAGGGCTCCCAGTTTGTGGAATGGGCCTCCGCAGGAAACCTGAAGCCCGTGTGGGTGAATAGAGGCTGCCCACGGGCCTGGGAGCAGGAAGCCACAGGGGCAGGCCCAGAGCTAGAACTTCGGGCAGCACGGACCAAGGCGCTGTGGCTGCCCATGGGCGACTGATGCCCAAGTCTCACCCACTCCATCTTGGACGGAGAAGAGCTGGACCCCAACACACTCCAGATGTCTTGGAACTGTCCCCTTATTCTGATTTCCGTGCCCTCAAATAAACTCTGACCAACATTGGCTGTGCTTCTGAGGGAGGGATCGAACAGTAACTTTCGGTCTGTTTGAAGCCACTTTCGTTCTGTGACTCATCAGCCTGATGGGCTGGCTCCCGTACAGCAAGTGTTTGTGAAACAGAGAAAGGGGACTCTGAGAAGCCCAGACAGGCCAGCAGAACCTTTTGTATCTTGTGGTCTTCTCCATGAGGCATCTCCTGCTCCTTGACCTCCTGTGCCTATGCACTGCCTCAGAATCCGTGGTGTGCTGGTATAAAACAAAACACAATAGCTCTCGGGCATAAAGGGCCCTGATGAGCAAATTGTGCCGCTTTCCGAGGTAAAAACGCTCCCATTGTGGCAGCTATCCAGTTTTAGGTGCCTGAACAATCAATCAGCTGACAGAATTTCTGAATTTTAAAAGCTTCCTTGAGCTGCTCCAGCATATCACTGTTTTAGGATTTTTCAAAAAGATTTTATTCATTATTTTCAGAGAGAGGGGAAGGGAGAGAGACAGAGAGGGAGAGAAACATTAATGTACGGTTGCCTTTCACCTGCCTCCAGCTACGGACCTGGCTGGAGACCTGGCTTGCAACCTGGTTATGTGCCCTGGCTGGGAATCAAACTGGTGACCTTTGGGTTCGCAGGCCAGCACCTATCCACTGAGCCACCAGCCAGGGCATGTTTTAGGATTCTTTTCGATACATAGAACCCACTCACTAGTTTAGAATGAAGGGGAGGATGCAGAGACACCTTAGAGAAGATAGGACAAGATACACATCTGGATGCCCCAGGTCCTGAGACCCTGAATGCAGGCCGGAACAGGGGCAGGTGCTTTCTGTGGGCTACGCGGTCTCTCAGGACTTGTCTCTACCTCTCTGCGCCATTTGAATTGTAGCCTTGTGACTTCAGGAAAGCTTCTTGGCCCCTGTGGGCTTCCCTCTCTGTATGTGTAAAATACGACTAACAGTTACACCCTGTCGGGTTGACTCAGTGAGAAGTACACAGGACTTGCGTAATGAGTGCCAGATGTTAGAGATTTGCTTTTGGCTTTGGCACCAAAGAGAAAGGGCATCTTCCTGTCATTTCACTCAGGCCAGGCTGAGTAGATTACCGGTCCCGCGATGTGGGTGTTTGGACAGAAGAGACACTGGAATGCGACAGCTGAAGGAAAGTCCCTGGAAGGTTCTCTCATTCCCAGCTGTGGTTTGACAGCTGCCTCCCAGGTTCCGAGGGCTGTCTTGGTGACCCCCCTATTCATTCCGATGTGATGCTCACCGAAGGAAGCCCACTGCGGGCAGGTCGGTGCACCGCCAACCAGGACCACTGCGGTGCGTCCGCAGGAGGGGACGTCTGATCTGATTGGCCAGCCTGAGTCAGGTTTCACTTCTGGGCCAATCACATCAGCGCAGGGGGTGGGAGCTTTCAGTCGGTGCCGCCGCGCGCTGACAGGTCAACAGGTACCTACTGAGCATCAACTGTGAGTGAGGCGCTGGGTGCTGGGGTCACAGCCACCAACAGCCAACCTAGCCTCCCAGGGTTCTCAGGGGTGAACGGTGTATTCGTTTCCTGCTGGAACAAATTACCACCCAATTAGCAGCTTCAGGCTCTATTTTTAATTTGTTGGAGAAATCCCTCCGCAGGTTTTCACAGTGGCTGCACCAACTTGCATGCCCACCAACAGTGTGGGAGGGTTCGCATTCCTCCCCATCCTCGCCAGCACTGATCTCTGGTTTTCTTGTGGCCGGTGTGGCAGGTGTGAAGTGACTTCTCACTGTGGGAATGACTGGCATTTCCCTAATGAGGAGTGATTGCCTTGAGTCTGGAAGTGCCATGGGCTAAAAGACACAGAGGGGTATTTGAGATCTTGTATCCCCAGAAGTTACCAGCTTTGGCTCAAACTCTTAACAGTATCTCAAAAATTTTTAAAAAGCCCTGGCTGGTACGACCAGTGGATTGAGCTCCGGCTGCAAACAAAGTGTTGCTGGTTCAATTCCCAGTCAGGGCACATGCCTGGGTTGTGGACCGGGTCCCAGGTTGGAGACAGACAAGAGACCACCGCACATTGCTGTTTCTTGCCCTCTCTTTCTCCCTGCCTTCCCCTCCCTCTAAAAATGAAATCTTTTTTAAAATCTTTTTTAAAATAAATGAAAATGGCAGAGGGAACGGCATGTACCAATGGCCACGAGTGGGCAACAGCTTTGGGGGAACTGGACTGGGTTGTATAGTGACCCTCAAAGGTTAGGTCCACACCCTTATCCCTGGAACCTATGTATGGGACCTTATTTGGAAAAATAGACTGGGCAGATATCATGCAGTTAAGAATCTTGAGCTAAGATCATCCTGGATCATCCAAATGGGCCCTAAATCAGAATGGCAAGTGTCCATACAGAAGACAGAAGAGGATAAAACCCTGTGTGGACAGAAGCAGAGGTGGAGCTCAATGGCTAGCGCCCCTCCTGTCCTCTCCTCCCACCCTACCCCACCCCACCCAGGTTGGAGGTGGGAGGAGGTTGGCAAGCTAGGCTCATATCCTGTGTCTCAAAACCCCAACGCTCTAATCACGTGATCGGACTTTCCGGGCTGACCAGCCCCCCTATCGCTAGTCCTCTCATGAGGTCAGGGGGCCCCTCATGAATAACGGAGGCACTCTTTATCACTTATCTGGGAAATTCCCAAGGACTTAGAAGTTGTCTCCCAGGAAGCCGAGACAAAGACCTGCTGCCCAGGATCCATTTGCTTATTTAACAAATATTGATTGAGCACCTGTTCTGATCTAAGTACAGCTGTTGGTACAGGAGATCTAGCAGGGAAAACAGACAGCTACCAAGAGCCTGGAGCTGACGTCCCAGTGGAAGCAAGAGACGCAGAAGGTGATGAGGAAAGTGCGTGGTGTGCCAGAAGGTGACATGTGAGGCGGGAAAGAGCAAAGCAGGGGTACAATTTGAGAAGGGGTGATAAGGGACGGTTTTGCCTGTGTGTTTGGGCAAAGGCCTTAATGAGATGGGGGAGGGGCCACGTGGGTATCTGGGTTTATGGAGGGAGGGCATTCTGGCTGAGGGATCTGCCAGTGAGTGCAAAGGCCCTGGGGCAGGAATATGCTTGTCCCAGGGAGCCAGGCAGAGCCAGAAGGTCAAGGCAGGAGAGGGAACCAAGCCAGATCTTGCAGGTATGTGTGGGCCACAGTGAAGACTTGATCTTTTAACTTGAGCGTCAAGAGGCAGAAGAGGAACGCAAGCTGATTTAGGTCTCACAGGAGCCTACATCAATGGGAGAGGGAGGTGGTGAAGGCTAAGGCAGGTGAAGAGGCCACCGTGGTCTCCAGGTGGGAGATGGTGGTGGCTGACCCCCGGTGATGGCGGCAGGAAGTGGTGATCTGACAGACTGGATGCATTTTGACAGTCAGCTAACAAACTCGCTGATGGCCAAGACGGTGTGGGCAGTGAGAGGCCAAGAGCCACAAGTGGATGCCAAGGCTTGGGCCTCAGCATCTGGGTATGGAAGGTGGGGTTGGGGTTTAAGGTTCCAGGTGAAGATGAAAGGCTCAGGGTGACCTCCTCCTGCCCTGTGTGCTTTGGTCCCAGCTGGAGACAGATACGGGTCCCAGAGCCAGCTCCTCATTCATTCTGTCCTACCGGGGAGAACTGGCCCACACTCAGCCATCCTGAGCCCGCACCCTTTGGGGCGTGAGCAGCCCCCTGTCACCACCAGGCGGCGCCCCTGGCCTCAGGCAGAGCCACCCTCAACTCTCCCCTTCCAAAATGTTGTTTCACTTTCACTCTTTAAACTGTCACCCTGCTCCGCCCCTCCCATTCCCAGTCAGGCAAGCCTGGTGCGGGAGGAGAAATGGGCTCTGGGTCCCCAAGGGGTGGGGCTGGGGTGCCCCTCCTGGGGCTGGGGAAGGAGAGGGGGTCAGGTCCCTGAGCCCCTGCTGGGGAGGGTTCCAGGGATCGCACGTCAGGGTTCTTAGAAGGGGAGATGAGTTTTCACCATAACTGGGGCGCACGCAGGAAACCCGAGGGAGAAGGAGGCGGAAACTTAGCCACATCAAGGGCCCAGGGGAGGGGCAGGGAGGCAAAGGGGCGGGTGAGGAAAGGGCTGGGGTGTAGGGGACCAAAAGCTTCTCTTCTGTCCCTTCCAAGATCTGGCTACAGGCATGAGGGGCCTCTGGCGGAGATGATAGTGTTGGCACCAGCCTGGAGCCCAACAGTGCGTATACCTGAGGGACAAGGTGGGGAAAAGGCAGAATGTGTCCTGATGGGCAGACAGGTGGAGAGGAGGGAAGAAGGGCAAAGAGGCAGAAGGAAGATGGACAGAGGTGGAGAGATGGGCAGGGTGGAGGGAGATGGGCAGAGGTGGGAGAGATGGGCAGGGGTGGAAGGAGATGGGCAGAGGTAGGAGAGATGGACAGGGGAGAGGGAGTTGGATAGGGATGCAGTGATTTGGACAGGGGTGCAGGGAGATGGAC